>VDFB02279747.1:0-40578 GCA_007258455.2 Sequoia sempervirens | reverse complement strand
GATTTCATAATCCAGGATGACATGTTATTTAAGGAAAGTCAATTGTGTATCCTCAAGAGTTCCATGAGGGAGAACCTGATAAAGGAAAAGAACAGTGGAGGAATGGCGTGATATTTTGGTCAGGATAAGACCACTGCCATTATCAGTGAGCATTATTATTGGCCCTAGTTGTCACAAGATGTGAAGAAGTTTGTGTAGAGTTGCAGGGTATGTCAGATGGCTAAAGGAGTGAGCCAGAATACAGGCTTATATCAGCCCTTACCTGTACTAGAGAGGCCTTGGGAGGATATAAGTATGGACTTTGTTCTTGGTTTGCCAAGGACGCAAAGAGGGAATGATTCAGTATTAATGGTAGTTGACAGGTTTTTGAAGATGGCACATTTCATTCCATGTCAGAAGACCCATGATGCAGTCCACATTGCTGACTTGTTCTTCAAAGAGGTGGTGAGGCTACATGGTCCGCCAAAGAGTATTGTTTCAGATCGTGACACCAAATTTGTGGGGTACTTTTGGAGGACCTTGTGGAAGAAGCTGAAGACAGAGTTGAAGTTTAGTTCTGGACACCATCCACAAATGGATGGGCAGATAGAGGTTGTTAACAGGAGTCTGGGTAACCTACTGAGATGTTTGGTAGGAGATAAACCCAAGGGATGGGACTTGATCTTACCCCAGGCAGAATTTTCTTACAACAATTCTGTCAACAGAAGCACTGGTAGATCACCATTCCAGATTGTGTATGGAGGTAGCCCCAGAACAACTCCAGAATTGAGGAAGATGGACCAAGAGAAGAAAATAAGTGTTAAAGCCAAAGATTTTGCAGAACACATCAAGGATATATATGAGAAGGTAAGAGAACATATTAACAAGATGAATATGCAGTATAAGGCTAAGGCAGATCATAAGAGGAGGTATAAGGAGTTTCAGATTGGCGATGAAGTAATGATCCACTTGAGGAAAGAAAGGTTTCCTGTGGGAACCTATAACAAATTGAAGATGAAGAAATTTGGTCCCTGTAAGATTTTGAAGAAGCATGATTCAGGGAATGCATATGAGGTAGAGTTGCCTACTGGAATCAACATTTCCCATGTGTTCAACATTTCAGATTTGACAGAGTATCATGAAGGTGGAATGAAGGAAGCACCAACAATAGGACAGTATGGCATTCCAGCACCTACTTTAGAAAGGGAGGAGATTGAAGCAATCTTGGATAGTCGTGTGGGAAGGAGTACTAGAAACAGGCAGTATGAAGAATATCTGGTGAAATGGAGAGGACGGCTTGTGGAAGATTCATCTTGGCTATCTAAGGCAACAGTTGACCAGTTGGGTTTTCCTCAACCATCTGAGACATGATGGGGTCACTTCTCAAATTACCATGGGTGTCTGATGCAGGAGCATCCAATGGTGTAAGGGCAATCTTGCATCACCCAAAAATAGTTAAATTTCAAGTTTCTCAATTTTTAGATGTTTTTACATTTTTGGATACCCTTTTCGTCATAATGAAATTCCCAATTTATGATTTTTATTTTCGGTTCCTGGGTTGAAAGATATTGTAGTTTTAGTTTCCCAGATTTGCACCTGAAAATCTTCCGAGTTAGATTTGAGGCACTTAGAGCTCCCGGATCGGAACCCGAAACTTGCCGAAATTGGCATACAAATTTTGAGCGCGTTATTGACTTCGAAGACCTTTCCAACGGTTCAAACGGTTCGCGAATCGAAGTCCCGGATCAAAAGCTATGGCCCCGGGAAGTTGGTGCACTTTCTAGAAGATACAATTGCAAATGCTCTTTTGAAATTTGAACTTCATGTTGTAAATTTTCGGCACCAAACTGCCTAAACTCAAATTTGAATGTGGTTTTGGCTCCAAACTAATGAGGAGCTCTATTTATGGGCGGGTTTCTAATTTTTGGGTAACTTTTTGGGGACAAGCTTGCATATTGCAAAAGGGTTATTCTGTAGCTTTCTGTAACTTGCATGTGTTGTAGAACTTGGGGATTTGAGATCCTCTGCATGTAAGAAGCTCCATATTCTGAATAATAAAATTATTCTCTTGTCTGTGGGTTATTTTTTGTGTCTCGGGTTGCACCCTCATCACATATGCTAACTAACTCTACCTAGTCAAAAACAAACATGAGTACCCCTCTACAAGTGTACAAGGCCCCATAACGCTCGACACAGGTAGGCTAACTCAATACATCCATAATGCGCCTTCATGCATCTATGTGCATGGCATCGTGTCCTCGAGGCTAGCTCACTACCATCAACAACACGACATCATCACCCACTTTGTGTCGGAACAACAATGGGTGTGGCATCGTATCAATTGCACCATGTCAGAACATATGCAGATATGGTACACATAAAAAATGGGGCTATCTAGGCTCCACCTCTCATACAGACGAGGTGTACAAAACCATCCATAAAACATATATCAACTGTTGGTCCCAGAGACAAGAACTACGGGGATTTGGCTAACACATATGGATCAAGTAGCTTGACCCATCACGAGGGAAAGTAGCGGGTATGCTCTGCGAGGATCGGTCAAGCTAAGGTCGCTGTGCGCCGCCATTATTCGTACGTCATACACCCCTCCCCTTGGAGTGACATGGCATCTACTATCCCTCCACAAATTGGGAGACTTAGATAACCAAAAGAAAAGAATCTAAAAAAGAAAACTATCTTTTGGCTACTCTTATGACAAAATTATCAACCACATGTGGGTTGGCCCCCAATCGATAACACACATGCAACACATGAATAGTATGGTTCTTTCCACACCTAGGAAAACACCAATTTCCCCATGGATGGGTACATAGTATCACCATCCCATGGCACACAAAGCAAGCACAGGTTTAACACAACACATAAACATTGCACAGATATTGTTTTCCCACAACACAGGGAGTACATTCATACCTACTATATCACCACCATAGAAATAAATTTTCATTATTCTCATATGTACATAGATGATTGATGCCACATATCAAATACAAGTACTTCCAACATCCTCCATACTTTTCCTCCAAAAATTGTAAGCTCTTTAATCACTTTTACCAATCCATAAATAACAACATTATCCTCTTCATCAAACTCAAAGTTCACTTTTATCAACTCCCTTAAAGCTAAGCTTAATACCATAAGCCTAAGACAATTCTCATTTGCTTTCTCCTAGACAAACATAACCTCTTTTACATCGCATAATAACAACACTATTCCTAAAGCATAATGACCTCTCGGTTCACAAAAAAATATTTTAACACCATTTACTACAACATACACTTTACAAAAGATAAACATCAATGCCTTTCAATTATAGAATTCATATTTACTTCCATCATTCATAATAATACACTCACAAAGAAACTTTCATTTTCATCTCATGAAACATCACACCCAAGTTATAACATTTTCATTCACAGGGGAGAGTACACTTAACATAGTCACACATCATATACATGCCAAATGCATTTCCTTTCAACACAAAACATTACCATTAATCTATATAATAGGTTCAATAATAAATAAGAAGAATTGTCAATCAATCACACACCACAACACATCAATTTTGCATTAATCCAAGATTTTATTAAATGAACATACAACGTCACATTTTCTCCTAAGGTAAAACATTTAGCTTATAATTTTGTATTACATTTGATCAAACAATGCCTTTACATACCATTCCAGATACAACACTTTTATAAAATCAAAACATCCAAATTTCTACTTCAAGAAAAGACATAAGAGATTGTCTTAATCCATACACCTAATCTTACTCATACAATGCAACATTCTTACCCCACTTCTAACACCCTACTAATTAACAAGACATAATGAACTTCAATGCAATAATGCATATTTAAATTAAACATTCTCTTCAAAATGTTGTTAATAAATCTTATATTAAAACAATACAAAAAGCAATGAATCATAGCTGCTTCTGTCTGGAGAACATGTATATATATAACATGCGTGATTCAATGAATGCAAAAAAAACGCAGCGACCTCTAGATCAAAACGAAACTCATATATAAGTGAAAGGCATTGAACTTAATCGAATTTTGTAAACATTATATACTAGCTACAATTTATGTTAAGAAAATTCCCTTTAGATCCAAGGATTCAAAGCACATCAACCATGTGGTACAAATGATTAAATCCCACATACAATCTGTAGCAATGAAGGAGTTTGAAAAGGCAGAGAGAGCTACACTAGTGACTCAAGAGAAACTTCAGCTTTCGAAAACCAAGCCAATTAGGCTGGCAGACTTGTGGATCATACAAAGACTCGATAGCGCATGAGGCGCTAGAGGATGCAAATTAACTTTTAACAGGGGATAGCGAATCTCCCAGTTCGCATTGGTTTCCAACGCCCAAGATATGGCATGCAAGACTAGGATAGGATTGAATGCAAAAGCTTGTGTGGCTATAGGTTCCAGCGCACCATTTCACAATAGCAAAAAGGATAACCAGTTGCAATTAAAAAAAATCCAATGTTTTAAAAGACGGCCGCCGACATTCACAAGAAAACAAGCGAATTTCTTTGAATTGCATGGCGCAATCAGCAGACCACATATATATATATATATATATATATATATATATATATATATATATATATATATATATATATATATATATATAGCTGAGCAAGAACAAGATCAAAGTTTAAAGAAACAGATAGTGACAAAACAAGGTATGGCATGCTACTTGGTCGACAGGAATACACCAGAGTTGTGTGGCATTCTACAGGTCTAAGACTAACAGAAGTAAGCCATAAAGAAATTCCACTTTATAGGAATCGACGCCTAGAGGGATCGGCTTCATACATGCTGGTTGGAGAATAAAAGAATGATAAACCTTCTTAATACGGAGACAAACAGAGTCAATTACTTGAATCGAGCCTTATGGAAAGAGGAGAACTTAATACAGTGATTTATATATTCTATCAAATAATATTCAGCACATAGCCTTAAAATCACATAGAATATAATCAACACCCACATACATCAAAAGAGGTAGTATGAGGAAAGGCGTACACATAGTAACAAGTCAACAAACATACACTCAAGGAGAAGATGCACGAATACAAGACATTATAACTAACTCCAAGGTCACCTTAACCTCACTTAGACTCGAAGCTAAGGTACACACAAGAGAATGCTAGGCAACATGACTATCACCCACAACAAGCTAAGACTCAACATACTCATCTACACCTGGAAGACACAAGGGGGGTAGAACTATATCCATTTCACACAATGACTCACCCCAACAAAACATGGCAGGAACATTAACTGAAGATCCCAGTGTTGCAACCTGGCTCTGATACTAGATATCACGCCCCATCAAGCAACCCAGAGGAATAGGAACAAAGACTCATATAACAATGAAATAAATTTCTTTTTAAGCAAAAGAAAATACAACACATTTTCTAACAACTAAATTCTCTATGGTTTTTAACTTGAAATGCATATGATGACAACATAATAGTTGGAAAATTCCTCCATGGATTCCCTAACACCACCAAATGACGCCACTAACACTTAACTAACTTAGAGATATATCTAAACTATGGTTAAGACTAATTCTACTTACTATTTTATTAATCCCCTTGATACATAAATTAATATTTGAAAACTTGACATAAGGTATAACTGGAACTATTCGAACAACACAATCACATATGCTTATGACATCGCAATCAATAGTAACAATCACATAAACCATTAATCTAACTACTTGGTAACTCCTTATGACATTTCAACATAAACATGCATGATCTTTTCTTTCCACATAATGATAGTTCTAGAGTGCAATTTAATACACAATCTTGATTACACAATATCTACTATCTTGCTTTCACATTAACAATTCAAGACATACTACACTAAATATCTAACCTATATTAGCTCTTCATTCAACACATCCGTCCATTACAACATAGCACACATAACATTTCTCATATCATTTCATAATCCATTCCAATACCACATCTAAGACTATAAATAATGTATACATAATCTCTGCTACACATGGTACTACAATTACAACATCTTACACATCTTAATTACAATACAATGCAATCAATGTCTTTCATGAAATTACATAAAATATCACCATGAATAATACAACACTGCAACTAAAGAAAGATAAGGAGTAAGATGATCATCGCCCAGAGGTTGAACACGAACAAGCCACCAAACTCCCAATGGACAATTAGCAATTACCACACGACCGTGTGGAACACTCCACCATGCTAGGAGATAGACACAAGGCCCCACACAACAATCATCAAGGCTAAGGCTTACAATACATAATCTCAACTCAACACATATACAAGAACATACTTCAACACATAACTGAACTCAACACAACCTAACACTTCCAAGGCTTGCTAACACAAGGTATCTCCTAACTTCTCAAAACTCAAGGATACAATCTCACAACAAAGTAAACTTCCACATAACATAATATACAAACAAGTGCTCATGACCAAATTTGGAAGACTCACAACATCATTATAAACGTATCTTTGCATGATCTCAAAACTAGGACAATCAATCCCAACAAACTACAAATGCATCAAAACTAAAGGAATCTTCTCAAAATCATGAATAAAGCATGAAAATATCACTCAAGACACATTTAACATCATTAGACTCAATTTTTCCAACACAATAGCAAACAGGTCCAAAATTCAACCTCTGGAAACCTTTGGAAGCCAAACAAGACAAAACCGACACCAAACAACAAACTAAATGACAAACTATGCAGTAGAAACTAACTAAGGTGCAACTATTACTAACTGAGGTGCATTTGTCATTGACTAAGGCACATCTATCACTAACTGAGGTGCAATTGCAACTGTTCATAACTGAGGCACAATTGTATAGATTGACAGTATGGAAGACAAAATAGTTTCTAGGAAAAATATGACTGGAATACTTCTAGAAATAGACATGCATCGACTTAGATTGATAGAACATCATGACAATAATTCAAAACCCAATTTATGACTAGAAACATAAGTCACTTTTCACAAAAGCAAAATCAATTGACTCAAACAACCTTACAATTCATAACAACAAAACAACAAACTCATTCTTTCACACAACATACATGAAATTGACACAAAATATCCTCATACAATTCACAGAAACATCATAGTCTCAATTCATAGAATTTCGAGACAACAACTAGAGTTTTTTAACCCTTCCCGTTAATGGTTTTCCTAAATTTTACAAAGAAAACTAAACTTAAACATTGTTTTTTCAATTTCCCCTTGAAGTAAATAAACACACAATATAAATTTATTACATGCACCACAAAAATCACATTAGATTCAAAGAATTCAAGAGGCCAAGCCCCTACCTCAAATCCACGCAAAAATGACAGAAGGAAGAAATTTGACGAAGTTGAGAAAGTCTGAATGTAGATCCAATCAACAATCTTCAATCAGCACTGCTTCCAGCAAAACCTCCACTGAAAACCTCCAACACAATTCTCCCACAAAATGCAAAACTAACTCCCAATTCTCCTAAGAAATGCTTCAAAATCATAAAGTAGAAAGTAAGGAATAGATTTCCTAAACTAATTTTTTATTAAAACCCTCTTCCCAAATGCTCTGTAAATTTCTTCCAAAACTTCTTGCAGCTACAAAAATGCTTCCTTCCTTCTTCTCATGAATCCCCAAATAAAAAAATAATAAAAGAAATCTTTAAATCCCCCCCCAAAAAAAACAAAGCAACCTAATTTAGAAACATGAAAATAAGAATAAAACAATAAAAACAATTAAATATTCTTCATATTTATCCCACTAAAATAATTCCATTTAATTTATTTCTTTGACAAGATAATTATCAAATAATAATATTTAATTTATGATTATTATTTATCCATAACAAATAAATAATTAAAACAACCATTTAATAATAATATGAATAACAATATTATGAATACTATGAATAATAATTGCATCCACAAAATATTGATAATAATAATAATATTATTCCCACACAAGCACCTAAAGCATATTTATTTAATTTAATACACAATTTAATATTTAATATTATAATTATTTCTTGTAACATTTATACTTATGTTATTTTCAAATAACATAACACACAATTAATATTTATTTAAAACATACCCTATCAATTCAATAATTCCAAATTAACAACCACAAGACCAAATTACAACATAACATCCTAAACTTCTAATAAGGTAGTCAAGATGTCGCCATGACAATTGATAGGGTGACATAGGACTAGATACTTGGCTCTCAAATCGAGACAATGGCTTAGGCTAGGGAAATTGGGCCCTGTATTATCTCCTCAACCGTCATTGGAAGTTAGAGACACGCTCAAACCTGAAAATCAAGTGGAGTTGATGTCCAATACCTACAACCTACATAACACATCAAGTGTTGCACATATATTGATAATCCAAATCAATCATAATCTAGTGAAGATGAATCGAAACATCGTAGAGCTCTCAGGAGTGGGAGATATGACATCCTGATCTTCACACCCTTACATACTATCACAATATAAAGATAAAACCTACATAATTGAATTGCTTCCAATTACCAAATATCCATGGGGCTTCATTGCTGGGGCAATATTTTTTTTGTTGAAAATAGGGATATTCTTTAGTATGCCACAAACACATGTGATATGAGCCAGGTTCACTAAGTGAAGGCCCTATGCAAATATCACTTCTTCTACAACACCTAGAAGCATGGGTTAGCACATCATAGCATACATAATAATCATCAATGCCATCACTCAAGTCCTGAAACATAAAGTCATCATAGTTAGTCCATCAACATAATTAGTATATCCATATGCTCACCTAACACACATGAAGAAAGATTTAAGCATAATCCATCAAAGACATTAGAAAAAGGGAAACATGGAGAGGCACTACATGATGCATATTTCTAAGGAGTAATAGATTATTTGAACACTTAATTTATATGTTCTTGAGTTATTATGTGAATGATGGATGATGGTGGTGATGCATTTAGGGCATTAGATCATGAGCAAGGCCCCCATTTTAACTTAATTTAATTTAATTTAATAATTGTAGATGAATGATATAGACCTATTTATTTTAATTTTGGAGGCATAAATCCATTTAAATTTTATTTATTTAATTTAAGTGGATTAAATTAGACCTAGAGTTAATGTAATTTAATGATGAGGTAGAAGTGGATTTGATTGATCTAATTTAAATTAATAAGATATAAATGGATTTAATTTAAATAAATAGTTGTGGATTCAATTAGTGAAGAAAATTATAGATAAATTAATTATTTATTACGATGATGTCAATATTAGGTGTCTAAATTTTCCCACCTTTGAAACTATGTTGTTTTATCTCTCAATTTCACAACCTAAGACAACCTCCTAAATTACACTCTATAGGTGATTCAAGGTTAATTTTTCATTAAAGTAGGACCAAATAATCACATACAAGTTCACAAATATCACTTAATGGGAAAAATTAAATGGAGGTAATTGAATGATTATAATGTGAAGATCACTCTATTACCCATTGGATAAGGAAAAATACAAAGGGCAATATGTAACGCCACACCACGAAACCCTAGAGGATAGGACACTAAACACCTAAAACAAATAATTTTTTTTTTTTTTTTGAAAGTGCAATAATCACACAATTGCAGAAGATACATTAACTCAAATTCTATCCTATGTCCTCTAAGGTTCGTGATTGTGCTACTAGCTACTAGATTCTCATTAACAAAACTACAAGAACTATTAGTCATTGCATTTAATTAAACTCCATCTACAATATGAAATTATATATAACCATCTCATTTAATCAAGTAATCAAAATGATACAACCATAACATGTATTCAATAGAGATCATTAGTATCAATCCATTTGATTACATATACATTGAAAAAATTGAATAATACAAAAATATATATATATATATATATATATATATATATATATAAAAGCATTGAATATATTCAAATTTCATTTATAATCGAATATCAATTATAATTGAATGTCGTTTATATATCTATTGATATTCATTCATTCGACCGATTCCCTTATGTTAACATACACTAATTTCTATACGATTTAACATTCTATGAATGCTACGGATATGAAGCACTTAGACATATGAAGTATCGTCGCCACTTATGCATGATATTACATATTCGATCTAAAGTTAGACTCTTAAATCTATCACTCCCTAACTAGTAAATACCCAGATCGCATGCCAACTTTAGGCCAATGAGTTTCTACAGAAGAGATCAAAGATCAAGGAGATAAGCATGCAGGGCAATTCGATTGAGTCTTTACACTTGCTAATTGCCTCTTGGAGCGACGGCGAGGGTGACATAACAGTTACTTCTATGATTAATAGATGAGAGAACAGGGTAAGTATGCCCACAACTAAAGCCATTCTTACCATTTTGAATATTAACAACCAGTTTATACCCTTTGATAAACAAGGATCTTTTCACAATTCTTCATTGTTTTGTTATGCTAGTTATGATGGGTTGGATGGTAAATAACGCTACAATATGAGATTAGATGACTTTTAAATGATTCTTTGTTTTGCTAACTGTATTAGGTTAATTAGTAAATACCCATCATATAAACCATTACCTAGTGATTCTAAAATTGACACATAAATACAACGCATTCCATGAAGTAAACCATTAAAAGGTGCATTCAAATACCCATCGTTTTGAAGGTCTAAGGAAAAAGGGGCCTGAACATGCAACTGGGGTTAGCTCTAAAGTATACACTGATGTTGTAAACTCATTTAATGACGATGATAAAGACGAGGATGTGAAACAAAACCCAAGGCTGAGGTAAATGAAGGAAAATTAGGCATCTCCAAGGCAACCCTACGATCTGATAATTAGGAGATGACTAAAGAAGAGCAGCATCAGCAACACCAAGAAGAACTTGCAAGGCAAAAGAACGAGGAGACTGCAAGAATATTTTCCGTAGGGGCATTGGTATAGGAGATGGACATGGCTCTTCCAAACTAGCCACTCAGATGGTTTTCTAAATATCCTGGTTTCTAGAGAGCTATTGATTCAGGTTGATACGAAGAATGATGTTGTTCAGGTACCCATATATGACATCATGGTTCCATTTCATGTAGCCATCATCAAGAGTGTTACAAGCCCACACAATGGAGGGAATTCTTATATAAGGGTAATTTTCAATGTTCCAAGTATCGGCTTTAATGCCAACTACATGCCAACATTGAAACTCCCTAGCAGTATTTATGTTAAGGAAATTTCCTTTAGATCTGAGGATTCAAAGCACATCAACCATGCGGTACAAATGATTAAATCCCACAGTCGATATGTAGCAATGAAAGAGTCTGAAAAGGCAGAGAGAGCTATGCTAGTGTCTCAGGAGAAACTTCAGCTTCTAAAAACAAATCCATTTAGGTTGGCCGACTTAGACACAGCTTACACACAACCTTTCCTCCTACAGTAAGATGTTATATACATAGTTCAATTCAATAGAATATAGAACCACAAAACAACGATGGGAGATTAAGTCGAACTTCTGGATAGTGGATATCTTATATATAAGTGCATTCACGATTACCCAAGCGCTATGACAAGGACAAGGCATGCAATTAAGAGATAGATTCAAATGTTAGAGCTCGAGTGGAAGCATGCATGCATCACGCGGGCTAGGGATTATACTAAATGTTAACAACAGAAGAACCACAGTATTCCATTGAAATTCCAATACCTATGAAGAGGTCGGCGGCCGATTCCAAAGACTTAATAGACACAAATTTCATATGACTAGTAATATTTTACAGAATATACACAATATTTTGCAGAGTTAATCCAAGGAGTTCATTTAGGAATCTTTCTAATAAAATATTTCAAGCAAGCATAAATAGAGGTGCAACTTAGAGAACAAAGGAACCTTATTAGCTGGGCTGGAATTTGATGCAGAGGTCGTTTTTCCAAATTTGCTGCTACAAAATCCTTCAGTATTTCCCAGCACTGTAAGCCCCAAATCCAACCTTCCAAGATCTAGAATCAAACTTTCCAGAACCAGAGAAAACAACTTCAAGAACAAGAACAAGAAACTCCCGTAAAAACCCCCAAAGCAAAATTAGTTTCTTTGAAAAAAATCCAAAAGCCCCTCTTCAGTTAACTTCCACTACCTTATTATCTTCTTCTGGATTATGCTTCAAAATAAGGTGCTCATGGTGGACAATCTTTGTAAACGGGGATTTCAAATCCCCAACAGATGTTACCTCTGCAAGAGTGAGGCGGAGTCAGCCAACCACCCATTCCTCTACTGCCCATTTTTTTCCTTAATCTGGGGAAAATTATTAGCCCTCTGGAATATCTCTTGGGTGTTCCCCCAGACCATTGAAGATTTCTTTATACAATGGAAAGCCCCTACTCAAAATCCTTTCACTCGAAGGTTATGGGCATTCATATCCCCTTTTGTTGTTTGGGGTGTGTGGAAAGAACGTAATAACAGACTTTTTAGGGACAAGGAGATGCCGGAGAATAATGTCTTTGAGAAAAATTTAGGCTTATAAAGGAAAACTTTAATGTGGTTCCTCAAAAAGCGCTTAACCTTGAAGTAGTGGTGTGCACTCCCTCTGATTTAATGATAGAAAAGGATTGGAATTTTAAAGTGGACATTTATTTAGCTTCCAAGCCAACCAAGAAAAGTAGGGAGGTTGTGTGTTGGACCTTTCCTCCAAACGGTTGGCATAATGCCAACTTTGATGGCACTGTGAAGGGTAATCCGGGCATGGCTGGAAGTGGAGGTGTGTTAAGGGATTCAAATGGTAATTTTATGGCGGTTGTGGCCATATCCCTTGGTCATCAAACCAACCATGTGGCAGAGGTTATAGGAGTTTTTCAAGTTTTAAAGTTAGCTCATAATTTGAATATAAAAAATTTATGGCTAGAAGGGGATTCTAAGAATATCATTGATTGTCTCTTAGGAAGAACCCCACCCTCTTGGTCGATAAAGAATTGGATTGATGAAGCAAAGTATATTCTAGACAAGTTTGAAAAAGTAAAAGTTTCACACGTCTACAGGGAAGCTAACAGTGTGGCAGATTACTTTGCGAATGAAGGGGTCAAGAAGCAAGGATTGAACACGTGGCAGAATTGTAGGGACTTGAGAACTGAAGTTAGGGCTTTACTTGATTATGATGTTACGCATGGGAGAGAAGCAAATACATTTAGTGATTAAAGGGAAAGGGGCCAAGTACATCGAAATCAAGAGATTTCATGGGGCTGCGTCATATTACTTAGACAGGAAGAAAAAGCGACACACTTTGTAGGTGCATTGGAATAGCTACATTATTCTGCAATAGGTGCCCAGTGCTGGTAGAGTCTGCAGAAAGGTGCAAATGAAAATGGGGGGGATAGGAAAAGAGTTGAGCCAAAGAGCTATGAGGTGCACACAAGGAATGATAAGGTCTGGAAGCAGATTGTAAGAAGTGGGTTGGTTCCATTTCTGGAAAAATTTCATGGGACTGATACTATGGCCATAGACTACTTTGAGAAGAACTGGAACAATGGCGAAATAATTCTTTTTGGGAGAAAGGTGAAGTTGGATGAGCAAATTATAGGGGAGGTTACTGGAATGTCCACTGAGGGTGTGAAGTTTTATTGTGACAGAAGGTTTTCTAATGAGGCGGTCATCAAATTTCCTAAGAAGGATAAGGAGAAATTGAAACTGGTTAAAATTTCCAACAGCTATTTGGAAATTGACACCATCAAGGCACTGTGGAGAAAGGTGCTTCGTGTTATAATGGAGTACATCACCTTGGACGGAAGATTTACCAGAGTGTATGGTAATCATTTTTCCATTCTTAACCACTTCTGCCATAAGGTACAGATATCTCTGCCTCACTACCTGTTATGTTCGTTGAGTAATAGCCTTGAGGACCATAAGAAAAATCCCAGGAGATACCCTATTCTTCATCCTAGTCTTATTAGGTTAATATATGAACACTATAAAAGTATGTTGGCCTTATCCAAACTTGTTGCCTCCACGGCGTCTGAGGACTATGATACAGACAGTGGGGGTTCGGAGAATCAGCCTTACCAAGAGAGAATTGTTGAAGCCCACCCATCCTCTAAGATGTCTGGTAAGAAAACCCAGCCTAAAAAACCCCAGCTTGCTAAAGCTAACCCTGAGACCTACCTCGACTGCTCTGTCCCATTAAAGAACCCTATTCTCAAGAGTTCCCTTGCCAATAAGTCGGTTTCCTACTTTGCTGACTCATTGGAAGACAACGCTGAGAACCTTGATGCTAGCCGGAATTTTGTGCCCTCCCCTCCTACTTCTTTAAGAGCTATTGGTACCAGACTCCCTAGTTCCCCCAACCTGGATGATGTTAACCTCATTTTAGACCGAGTTCAGCATGGTGACATTCTTGCTTCTGCTAGAAGTGGCATTAGTGATATTTTCAGGGTTTTGAAATGGGCCTATCAAGAAATTAATGATCTTAATCAAAGAAATAGGGATCTGTATAGTAAGTTGGAGGAGCTGGATTTGAAGTTGGCTGCTCTTAGCAACGGAGAAGGAAAACGGAAAAAGAATAGTATTGGTATGGGAGAAGGTGACATTGAGGATAGGTACAAGTCTCTGGAAGCTGAAATGGTCAAAATTAAAAACAACATGAAAACCGTTGTGGAACAAAATCATAAAATGGCTAGGCACAATGCTATCATCATCAACGCTATGTCTGAAAAGCTGGAAAAAACACAACAGGGTTCATTGGTGGTTGATCTGGAAGAGAACAAGGACAGCAAGAACGAGGACCAAGGGATTTCGAAAAGGACCCGTGCCAACCTTAAAAGGAAAGTGCCCCCTACTACCCAGATGGTTCAGATATTAAAGAGGGGAGTTCAGGATATGAACGAGCTGGAAGCTGAGACGACGGATTTATTAAAGACCCAAATTTAACCGTTGTTGGCATTTTGTCTTGTTTTTTTGGTTCTTTGGCCCTCGCTGGCCTTTTTGGTGGCTGTGGACTTTTCTTGTTGTTTTTACAACCTTTCTACTTTTGGTATCTTTAACGATATTATCTTTAGTCTGTTAAATTTGTGGTTTTGGGTCCCTGTAAAACCCATTTTTTCCTCTTTCAAAAACTTCCACTACCTTATTAATTACTCCATCTGTAACTGCATTCCACCTCCCAAAGTTAATTAATTAATTTTCTTTTTATATTTTTCCCACTATCCATAATTTATTCCACTTGTTATTATTATTATAATTTTTAAATCATATCTTATGATTTGCACACAAACGAATCGAATAATTAAATATTAATTATTAACTTAATTCTTTATTTCCCACTTGTTTGCATATTAACGTAATTTAATATATTTATTTAAATAACCCCTTTTAAACAATAAAGTTTAATTTATTAAAATCAAATAAGGACTTTAATAAATTTCATTTAATTAATACTTCGATTATATAAAAGGTTCTATTTTAATTATCTCCATGTCTTCTAATTTCAATAATCTTTTATTTCAATATAATAATCGAACAAAAGCACTAATCAAGTACAAATCAACCCAATTTAATCAAATGCACCACAAACCACCAAGGTGAAATGCGGAGGGGCACTACATACTCCCCCCTAAGATTCGACTTACTCCTGGAAGTCGCAAGGTCGAATCAAAACATATGAAAAATACAAGCACATCAATTATCAAGTGAACCAAGTAACACACTATTACCAAAATGAGTACAAGCAGAACTTCAAATGACACGGACTAACAGGGTATTGACGCAAACACTCATCCTCGTCAAGGACGATGGTTCAACATAGGGGACCCAATGCTATCTTTGAATTAATAACCTCCATTGAGTATAGGGCACGCTCAAACCTGGAAATTCAGGTGGAGTCGATGCTTGGTACCTGCAACCTGCAGTAAACCACACGGTCGAACATGTACATGGACAAACAAGCAATCACACCGTGAAGGGAAAATCACAGAGTCCCAGGGCACTCGCAAGCGAGTGATGTGACACTGTTCGCTTTCACCAAAACATCAACACATAGTAATCAGATATGAAATCACAATAGAACATACATCTAACAATCACCTAATACCCATATTAATGGTAACTCACATAATCAATTAAGCTAATCTACTAAGCATGGTATAAGCATAAAACATCAGATATAAATGTGTCATCATAATTGTGTATCAAAGTGTCATAATATCCAAGTATCAACAAAAAAGTATCATAATTGTCCAAATACAATCCAAGTAACTGTCAGAAGTGGAAAGCAAACTAAGGGACACTACACTGTCTCCCGAACTGTAGAATTCCCATGGTCCCCTGAGCCATCTTTCTGTCCACTACCTGTAGTCTCCACATCTATGTCCTGATGCTCTACCTGGTGATTATCACCCGATGTAGTCATTCTATGAGACCTTCCTGCATCATCCCCTATTGGATTTGTGGTTGTCGGCCTCTGACTGCATTCAGGCATGCTCCTCTGAGGACATTGTCTAGCTATGTGGCCTTTCTGGCCACAAGAGAAACATTTTGTACCTCTACCATTTCCTCTGCCTTGTTGTGGTGCACTGAGCTATCGAAATCTACCTCTACTAGCTGCAGTTTGTATGCCCTAAGCTAATTGGTCAAGATGATGAAGCTGGGCTCGCAACCAACTTCAGATTCTCCTAGACAAAAAACGATCACCAGTCCGAACAACAATCATCCAAGTCTCGTCCTCCAACCCACCACTAAGACTATGGAAGGTAAAAGAACATTCCCTCAAGAGGTCCATCATAAGTCTCGCTATAGTTGAAACATTTCTTCTCCTAGGGAACCTTTCTCTTTCCCCAACCAACTATTGATTGCTCTCCTATCTAGGGCCCAACCGGTTAAGAATCTCCTCAAGCAAGGGATGTAACTGAGGACCCAGGTGTTCCTCACAATCATTCTTGTGGGAACTTGGAGGAGGAGTGTTCCGAAGACTAACCCTATGACCACCTACATGACCTATACCATGACCCCTATCTTGATCACACCCTCTAGGAATTGTCTTACACAACACCACCGAAGGACAATTCTAAGATATTAAACGAGAACAACAGAAGGGAGGAAACAAAATCTCAAGAACCTAAGTACTATATTTACGGTTCACAAGCATTCTCCGCCTATGCACACCAAACACATCACAAGACTACACAAGGGTCCATAATGCACCTCCGGTAGGAAGAATATCGGTGCATTGTGCACTACACCAAGGGTCCTATCCTTTCCACCAGTTTTTTGCACCATTGGACAAACACCACCTATGGAAAAGCTCAGGTTGCTAAACGAGGATGACCAAAAGGGAAAAATATAAACTTAAGTGAACAACCAACTAGGTCAACATAATAGGCTCATGTGTACCCAGAGTGCCCAGTGTATGAGCCTAGGCTTTGATACCATGTGTAATGCCTTGCCACGAAACCCTAGAGGATAACACACTAAACACCTAAAATGGTCTTTTTTTTTTTGAAAGTACAATAATCACACAATTGCGGAAGATACATTAACTCAAATTCTATCCTAAATCCTCTAAGGTTTGTGACTGCACTACTAGCTACTAAATTCCCATTAACAAAACTACAAGAACTATTAGTCATTGCATTTAATTAAACTCCATCTACAATATGAAATTATATATAACCATCTCATTTAATCAAGTAATCAATATGATACAACCATAACATGTATTCAATAGAGATCATTAGTATCAATCCATTTGATTAAATATACATTGAACAAATTGAATAATACACACATATATATATATATATATATATATATATATATATTTAAGCATTGAATATATTCAAATTTCATTTATAATTGAATATCAATTACAATCGAATGTCGTTTATATATCTACTGATATTCATTCATTCGACCGATTCCCTTATGTTAACATACACTAATTTCTATACGATTTAACATTCCGCGAATGATCTATGGATATGAAGCACTCAAGCATATGAAGTATCACCACCACTTATGCATGATATTACATATTCGATCTGAAGTTAAACTCTTAAATCTATCACTCCCTAACTATTAAATACCTAGATCGCATGTCTAACTTTAGGCCAATGAGTTTCTATAGAAGAGATCAAAGATCAAGGAGATAAGCATGCAGGGCAATTCAACTGAGTCTTTACACTTGCTAATTGCCTCTTGGAGTGGCGGTGAGGGTGACATAACAGTTACTTCTATGATTAATAGATGAGAGACCAGGGTAATTATGCCCACAACTAAAGCCATTCTTACCATTTTGAATATTAACAATTAGTTTATACCCTTTGATAAACAAGGCTCTTTTCACAATTCTTCATTGTTTCGTTGTGCCAGTTATGATGGGTTGGATGGTAAATAACGCTACAATATGAGATTAGATGACTTTTAAATGATTCTTTGTTTTGCTAATTGTATCAGGTTAATTAGTAAATACCCGTCATATAAACCATTACCTGGTGATTCTAAAATTGACACATAAATACAACGCACTCCATGAAGTAAACCATTAAAAGGTGCATTCAAATACCCATCATTTTGCAGGTCTAAGGATAAAGGGGCCCGAACATGCAATTAGCGTTAGCTCTAAAGTATACACTGATATTGAAAACTCGTTTAATGACAATGATAAAGATGAGGATGTGAAACAAAACCCAAGGCTGAGGTAAATGAAGGAAAATCAGGCATCTCCAAGGCAACCCTATGATCTGATAATCAGGAGATGACTGAAAAAGAGCAGCGTTGGAAACACCAAGAAGAACTTGCAAGGAAAAAGAATGAGGATACTGCAAGAATATTGGCCGCAGGGGCATTGGTATAGGAGATGGACATGGCTCTTCCAAACCATCCACTGAGATGGTTTTCTATAAAAATGAGGATAATATCCAAGTTTCTAGAGAGCTCTTAATTCAGGTTGATACAAAGAATGATGTTGTTCAGGTACCCATATATGTTATCATGGTTCCATTTCATGTAGCCACCATCAAGAGTGTTACAAGCCCACACGATGGAGGGAATTCTTATATAAGGGTAATTTTCAATGTTCTAGGTATCGGCTTTAATGCCAACTACTTGCCAACATTGAAACTCCCTAGCAGTATTTATGTTAAGGAAATTTCCTTTAGATCTGAGGATTCAAAGCACACTAACCATGTGGTACAAATTATTAAATCCCACATTCAATCTTTAGCAATGAAAGAGTCTGAAAAGGCAGAGAGAGCTACGGTGGTGTCTCAGGAGAAACTTCAGCTTCTAAAAAAAAATCCAATTAGGCTGGCCGACTTAGACACAACTTACACACAGCCTATCCTCCTACAGTAAGATGTTATATACATAGTTCAATTCAATGGAATATAGAACCACAAAACAGTGATGGGAGATTAAGTCGAACTTCTAGACAGGGGATATCTTATAGATAAGTGCATTCATGATTACCCAGGCGCTATGTCAAGGACAAGGCATGCAATTAAGAGATAAATTCAAATGTTAGAGCTCGAGTGGAAGCACACATGCATCACACGGGCTAGGGATCATACTAAATGTTAATAGAAGAAGAACCACAGTATTCCATCGAAATTCCAATACCTATGAATAGGTTGGTGACCAATTCCAAAGACTTAACAGACACAAATTTCATATGACTAGTAATATTTTACAGAATATACACAATATTTTGCAGAATTAATCCAAGGAGTTCATTCAAGAATCTTTCTAATAAAATATTTCAAGCAAGCGTAAACATAGGTGCAACTTAGAGAATAGGGGAACCTGATTAGTTGGGCTGGAATTTGATGTGGAGGTCGTTTTTTCAAATTTGCAGCTACAAAATCCTTCAGTATTTCCCAACACTGCAAGCCCCAAATCCAACTTTCCAAGATCTAGAATCAAAATTTTGAGAACTAGAGAAAACAACTTCAAGAACAGGAACAAGAAACTCCCATAAAAACCCCCAAAGAAAAATTAGTTTCTTCGAAAAAAAATCCAAAAAGCCCCTTCAGTTAGCTTCCACTACCTTATTAATTACTCCATTTGTAACTGCATTCCACCTCCCAAAGTTAATTAATTAATTTTATTTTTATATTTTTCCCACTATCCACAATTTATTCCACTTGTAATTATTTTTATAATTTTTAAATCATATCTTATGATTTGCACACAAACAAATTGAATAATTAAATATTAATTATTAATTTAATTCTTTATTCCTCACTTGTTTGTATACTATTGTAATTTAATATATTTATTTAAATAACCCCTTTTAAAGCATAAAGTTTAATTAATTAAAATCAAATAAGAACTTTAATAATTTTTATTTAATTAATACTTCGATTATATAAAAGTTTCTATTTTAATTATCTCCATGTCTTTTAATTTCAATAATATTTTATTTTAATATAATAATCGAACAAAAGCACTAATCAAGTACAAATCAACCCAATTTAATCAAATGCACCACAAACCACCAAGGTGAAATGCGGAGGGACACTACACAATACTTGAGCACATATTGGATGACATTAATAATTTTTAATCATATTCATAATTTTTAATTAATTTATTTTTACCCAACATATTTATTTAATTATTATAAAGAAAATATTTTTGATTAGGGGAAAAATAGGTTTTGATGGGACCTAAAACCCATTACAAACAAGTTTTGCAGGGACCTGAAACCCACAGAAAAGAAAGTTGCAAATATATAAGACACAGACCATGAGCAGCCCAACAACATTAGCTCTCAAAAATTACACAAGACTACCCATGTTGATTGACTAGGTTTTGAAGGGGACTTGAAACCCACAACAACCAAGGTTTAACAAGGACCTAAAACCCAAAAAAAAGAAATATTACCTGAGTCAACCAGGCAACAAGAAATTGCTAGAATTAGTCAAGCGACAACACAACCAAACTGCAACAAACCATTCGCTCAGTAATCTCAACACTGAACCACAAGGAATAGGACAACAAGAGCTCCCTTTTAGAACAATCAGACCAAACAAAATCCCTACCTCAATAAGAGAATTACAAAGAAAAGTTGAGTAGGAGGTAGGAAGAATGCCCTTAAAACACCTGTCAATCTAGTAAGCCTGCAACAGCCAACCCGCAACAAACCATTCACTCATCACTAAGCCAACTCGACTAGTAAAATTCATCCAACAATGAACAATTCGCTCATAATATAATTTCTAAACTAGTAAAAACATTCTTGATGATGCAAACTATACACATCATCAAACCTACCTCTCCACCTCTATAAGAGAAGAAACTAAGAACACCATTCTCATAGTAGAAACAAATCTCCTGCAAATTCACACTCCACCTCAATAGGGTGGTCTCCACCTCAAAAGGAGCAAGGAGAGAGAAACATCAGCCATAAAACAAACCCTCACCTTAAAAGGAGAGGTCTCCACCTCTAAAGGAGACTTAATGTCCATGGAAAAGGCATAAAATCCTACAAAAATGATGAAGTTAGCATCCATAGGCAGCATAAAAACTTGGGTCTTCAAGATGAACTCTGAAATAAGCCTATCCATCAGCAGAACAAAAGAAACTAGAGCAACCACCACAACCATCTTCAGCAACAAACCCAAAAATGAACCACCTAGCTCCAACTCCACCTCAAAAGGAGAGGACTCCACCTCTATAGGAGATAACAACTGAGAAAGAAGGTAAGGAGATGCCACTTTTGAAGAAGGGGCGATAGAGACTACCATAAAAAATGAAATCAATTGGGATAGTAGAATAAGCTTTGCACACAGCCCAACCAACATCATCCCAAGAGAAACAAGGGTAGTAACCTCTCCCTTAGGATCCAAGAGAGACAGGGACTTGAAATGGAACTTTAAACACAACCCAACAAAACTGACCCCTCTAACTAAAGAGGTCTCAAACAACTACACCAAAGCAACCACCACTTAAACCAAAATAGATTACAGAAAAAAGAAAAAAAAAATCTGCAGAAGAGAAAAAACTAACCCCTACACCAGCAAAATCTTCACAATCCAACAAGGGTTTAGAACCACAAACAAAATCCTGAGAGAGAAGGAGCAAAGACTTTTCATCCTATAAAAAAAGGAGACCACAAAGCTAAAGCCAAAGCTCCACTCAAAACCACAGAGGATTCCCAAGAAAACAAACTTGAGGCCATACTCAAAGTACCACATGAGGCATCCAAACCTCCAACACAAAAGTAAACACATACTTATAGATGTGTTAGTAGCAAAAAAACTCCAAGAACAATGCAACCACAACCACACCAAGTAGCTCGCCATACACAAACTCACAGTTGATCCTGTAGTTGTTCCTGCATCTAAGAAGAAGCACAACCAAAAGTAGAGCTATCACATATGTACCAAGTAGCTCCCCATCAAATGACTTGCCATATGCAAACTCGCAACCATTCCTGCAACCATTCCCACAACTGAGAAGAATCACAGCCAAAAGTAGAGCTACTGTAACTGTACCAAGAAGCTCCCCATCCACGTCCTCTAAATCCCCTTCTCCATCTTCCTCATCCCCTGGAGATTTGAAATATACACCTCCTCTCTCGTTCCCGCTCATCCTCTCTTTCAATTACACCTCACTTTTGTTGTATTATAAAGAAAATGTTATCTTATTGTGCAAAAGTAATTAAGTTTGCACTAGAGTCATGTAAAATTAAATTGTGTGCTTATATGGATTTATAAATTCAAGGTAAAATAATTATTTTAAATAATTTATTAATTTTACAAAGTGCAAAGGATGATTGCACATGATTTTATGGAATTTCCCATTTAAGTAAAAAGAAAAAGGTGGGAAAAATCATATTGAGTGAAATTTTTAAAAAGGAAGTTACATGTAGTTGTGAAACTACTTGTGTGAATGGGAAAATGTATAGAAGGGGAGTTTTATCACAAGAGAGGGTTTATCCCCCTTCCTCTTGCTAGATATAGTAAGATTTAATGGCTTTTATCATGTGTTTGTAATTAAGGATATTATCATTGTCGTGAGAAATGAATTTTTTTTCTTGTATATTTATTTTCAATAGACTTTATATTGTTGCAAATTAATGAGATTTTTATATAAAAAAATAGAGGGATATGTATAGTTATTGCTTTATTAATATTTAAAATTATTTATTTACAAATTTGGAAGGATACTGATAGTTTATATGTCATTAATATTTGCTTTGATTTATTTATAAATTTAGAGGGATACTAATAGTCTATGAGCTATTAATATTTGAAATTATTTATTTTTGTTTCTTGTCTACAAGTATTTATTTCATTTCTATTTATTACATGTGCTCAAAAATATTAATAGTCTTTGTGATATTAATACTCTATTTCTATTTTAGTCATGAATTTTTATTTTATTGAGGAGAAATTATAAAAATAAAGAAAATGATTCTATTACATGAGGGAGTTTCCCTTCTTAAAAATAGAGGAATATTATCCTTTTAATGGTGATCTATCCAATGTCACAAGATTTTTCATTGTCCATTGGGTAAATTAACAAAGAAAATATAGTGACAAAATTATTTGATAATAATTTTTGGTGATTAGTGTGGATTGAAGTGCCTTGTGTGTTTACTTTTTAAAAATTTGAAGGTGTCGAGCCCCTAATATGGAGGTTGATGGCTCTATAGAAAATGAATACCAGAATATGCTTGTGAAACATTCTAATAGACTAGTAGATTAGACTCCAAGAAATAAGAATGAGGCAGATATCCTCTTTGAAATGAACCTGTTGGTTCATTAAATAGGAAAACACTCAAATTATATATATATATATATAATTATATAATTAATTATATATAATTATATATAATACAAAGTTTTGAAATGAATAGTAATTTAAAGTAAAATATTTAACCATTTATAATGTATAGATTTTTTCACATTTATTCAACATTCATATTCTTTTTATAAGAAAGAATATCATTGAGTTTCACTGTAAAATGTATCATCATTTCCTAACATCAAGATTACATATATTTTACCAAATATTACATTATTCCAAGAATAGTTTAATGATACAAATGCCATATCACAGATGTAAAATACATTGCATTGAAATAATACATACTCAGTGAGATTTTGAGTTATTGTCTTTGATAAACCAAGTCTTTGACATTTCAACTGCAAGAGAGAGAGCATCACCTGAGTACTTTTCCTCCAACCAAAAACGGGTGGTCCCCCACACACCTTCCATCTAGAAATGACCCTACCATTCATAAGAGTACCAGATCTAGGTAAACTCCAAGATTACCATGCCATCCGAGAACTAGTGTTGTGTGCTAAATACAAGAAATTTGATTAATTCATAAGCAAACCAAAACCAGTTTATAACTTAAATTCTCATTGGAGGATATCATTTTTCTAAATATTATGCCCCCAACTTTTATTTTTCATATAAAGAAGACATGATTTTTCACAAACAAATGTGCATGTGCATACACACACACATATACATACATCTATATGTATAACTCTTATGCATTTATCTGAAAGGATAATAATGCTAAGATGTAGTACTCATATCAATATATACATATATTCTTTGTATATGTATATACTAAAGAGAGTACAATGACTAACTTCTCTTATTAATTTTAATAAATAAAATTTAAAAATATCACAAAGAACATATTAACTTTTAGAAGAATAATCCCATATTTAGACCTTCGTTCTCTTATTCTTTTAGCATTGACCATGAAACCAAAATAAAATAAGCATAAGCATTTAAATCCACAAATTTCAAGGGTTAAGAAATAAAAAGCATAAGAGTTCAACACAAATTTGTTTACATTTCTATCTATCTTCACAAATTGAGCTTTACAAAGTAATCACAACAATTATAAAAAAATTCACTAGTCCAATGTAATACAATGACCAATTGGTTGCAAGATATTTACTTTAAAAAATACAAAATTACATTTATCTTGTTCAACCATATTGCATTCCACAAATATCAATTATAAATTGGCCTATTTGGACATAAAATAAACCTTTTAAACTATTAAACAATGACACATTTGTTCATCACATAATGCATCTTTGATATTAACCTATTCGCCTATGGAGTAAACTAAATAAAACTTATCAACGATTCAAACATTATAATACGAAAGTCTATGTATGCATTTCTTAAACATATGATCGACCAAGTCGATGATACACAATGCACACACTTATCATGAAAAGGAAAAAGATACATAGTGCATAGACTTATCATGAATAGGTTGATTAACACAGTTGATATTAACGGGTATACCAAAGGCATATGATGCAGAACCATGTTAATGACTAGTCTTTTTTATATAGTACAAAGACAAAGACAAGGTCAAAGATGTGTCACTTTCAACCAACTAAATAGTTCTGAGTGATATGGTTTCACCCTAAATAGTGTTGAGCAAAACAATTTCACCCAAAACCATGTGGCCTAAATGTGGCACATACATTTTTGAGCAAAACACTTTTGCCCAAAACTATAAAATCAAAAATTTCCCTTTCCAAGTTTCAAATGTACCTCAATTTAAATGTAATTTTTCAGCCAAAATTTTTTCAATTGGAAATTTTTGGACCTTGAAACCATCTATGTGGCATCCTTGTTGACAACCACTTCATTATTTTTCATAATTTTATAAAACTTTCCACTTGAACTAAATATTTCTTCAATCAAAATAGATTTTTTCAAAAAACTAAAAATACCCCTCTATAGAGCTTGGAGTAAAAAATTCAAATATATAATTTTATTGATATTTTGATTAGTTGTAATATGTTTTTTAATATTGTAAGTAGGTTTTATAATAAATAAATTAGGATGTTTAGAAATTAAAAAAAAATACTAAAACATATTAAAATATTTTGAAAAATATATAGTGCACTAGAGGAGAGAATCCTCTCCAAAAGGGTATAATTTTTTTTTTTAAATGATGAAAAAAATTAGACAAAACTTGACACCAAATAAAAACTATCAAATTCTGGGAAGTTTGACTTTAGAACATTATTATGAGGAAAATATATATTGATTTTTTTTGTCCATGCACTAGATATTTAAATTATCTATTTGGGAAAAAATCAAGGAAAAATAAATTTATTCTCTTTTTTTTTGTGATGTCAACTCATGTCACTTTTTCCTAAAATTTTCAACAATTCAAAATCTACTCTTAAATTTATAAATAAATAAATAAAACAATTTTTTAATTGTTTTGGAAGAAATACAAGCATAAACTTCATCAAGAATTTTACATTTCATTAGTTTACATCATTTTGAAATTCAAAACATAAAGACCACTTTTATGCAGTCGAAGTTGAATTATTTTTGTGTTGGTCGATTCATTTATAAAAGTATGACACAAGTTTGCACTTTCACCGAACCTTGACTTGGCTGAGTAGCTTTAGAACAGTCATAATGATATCCCACTTGTTTATCACTAACTTTTTATTATTATATAAGCAGCATTTACAGGGCATTGTACCCTTTACACAAAGAACCCTCAAGGCCAAAAAGGAAGCTAGTTTAAAACATTATCAAAAACTATATAATAAAAAACAACAGAAACATGACACATACACAACACATTAATACTAGAACTCAAGCACCACCTAGACCTAAACACTAACTGTCTACACTTTCCCATTTCTGAACCAGGAGGTTTAAAACATCATCCCCAATCAAGTTGGGACCTTCCCCTATAGTATTCTTATCTACTTCCTACTTGATGACATTAGACAAAGTGACAGTAGATCTATGAATCATTTTGATAGTGAACCAGGCCAGACAATTGAATTTCTACTCTAGCTTAGTAACTTGTTCATGCAGCACACTGAGCTTCTCGTTCTTGCCCTTCCTGCTCTGGGTCTCCTCTTCCCTGCCAACTCTGGAATCAGAGGAGTGAGTGGATTCATCCTTAAGCTCCTTATTCATGTTAGAGAAATTACTAGGTCCCTTCACAAACCCTTCTTCTATCTCCTCAATAGTGTCTTTTTTTCCTTCAGTTTTGTTGCCCATCTGCTCCGAATCACTAGAAATCTCATCCACTGAGGCACCTTTTTTGTTCTTTTCCAGTCTATGGGACCTCCTCACACTAGTTTTTTCTTCCCCACATCAAAGCTCGCAACCACCATGGTGTCACCCTTAGATTCTTTTTCCTCGACGCTTCTCCCTTCACTGTCAGTGGCCGACAAGTCCAATTGTAATGTAGTAGAAGCTCAAACCTCATTCTCCAACTCACAACACATATATGAAACTCAGAAAAAAAATGCAAGAAATTAACTTAAATCTGTATTCAACATCTCTTGAATTCTTACAATAACAAGCCATCAATTAAGCACAATTGAAAAATAAACTCATTTGCAGCCATATGGGCTAATTAATTCCATTACAAATCTGATACAAAACTGATATAAAACAACAAGAAACAAATACAAAAGTTTTTCTTTCAACCAATCTTCTTTCACAAGTTTTTTTCTCCTACAACTTGCAAATCCTCAACTGAAACCTCTACTAAAACTCAACCATGGATTCTCCAATCCATTTGCTGCCACAAATACTTTTTCAAACCTGCAAAAACATGTCCAAACTTTCCTCCAGAGGAAATATTTTCGCCCTCACCTATCTCTCCAAAAAATGCCTCTTAAAATCCTTTCATTACTTTCACAATTCTCTAGATTCCCCACTACTAGCTTAGAGAATTAATTAAAAATTAAATTTATGTTCTCCACCACCAAGTATGCCATCTCTTGTAGCTGCAAAATTAGACCTCAAAAAGATAATTAAAACTCATTTAAAATCCACTTACAACAGCCCCTCAAAAATAGGTTTTTTCAGGATTCTTTCCTCCTCTTTTTGACTCTTGAAAAAGAAAGAAGACAAAAAACAGCTTGGATATCCACGTCTCCAATCGCTACTTTTTAGGGGTCAAGATTTTGTGCTTTAAATCCCTATTCTTCATTTCTCAATGTATCTTCTTGAAATTTAAACATTTAAATTTAATTGTTTTAAAATCTGCTTTTTTGCTTTCCACCCCACAAGTCAATTTTCCAAAGTTGCACAAGAAATTAATTTATTTGCAAATAAATAATTTGAAACCCTCAATATGTAATCCAAACCAAAAATTAATCCACTTCAAAAATCCAAATTTGTATAATTTAAAAATTTGACCTTTTTGTTGACATGGTATTGCAAGTCACCATGGATGCTCCTGCATTAACCTAGCCTAGAGACACTTTATTCCCCTTATTCTTAGCAATGGGTCTGATGTCCTTCTTGATGGGTTTATTTTTTAGCTCACATAACCCAGCTACCACTTTAGATTGAGCCAACCCAGTCGCACCTTTCTTCTTTTTAGATGGGGGTTTAGGATTAGGTTTTGTAATGGGTTCAATTTCAAGTAAGGGGGTTTTCCTCTTAGAACGCTCTAAAGTAGCAGGGGAAGGATTAACGGGGGAAACATCAAGGGGTTCTAGTTCCTCAACACGCACAACAAAGATAGGTTTGGGTAGGCACAAGGCCAAATGAAATTGATAGAGCCTAAAGATTAGGCCCTGATGCAGCGATAAGGGGGGTGGAGCATCCAAGTTGAGAGCAGCAGCCTCAAGGGAGTCTTTAATCAAATTTTCCAGAGAAGTGAGCAAAAAAACATAATGCTAAGGGTCATGTTGTGCCGAAGGTGGTTTAAAAGTATAAAATGGTGAAAGTACACCTTGAAACGACCTTCTAAGGTAACATATTTTATAATAGCAAGATACACCTTGTCCCAGGGTTTTGGCCGTGCCTCATAGTCGAATCCAGACTACTTTCTAACTAGCTCCTTGTCATCCTTGAAGAAGGTGTTGAGACTCTCCAAGTCTTGCATTTTGGTGTGTTTTTTGTATTTCTTTCCATCATAGGAGAGGCTCGTCACCTTGCCAATGACCTCCTCATTCACCTCAAATGAAATGCCACCCATGGTGACCCGCCTATCCTTCCACGAACCAACAAATTGGGCCAACAACCTCTCATCGTGGGCCACAAGATTCTCTAAAATTTTTGCCAGCCCACCTTCTTTACAAATTTTCCAAGTGATGGGGTCCCTACGAAACTCCTTGCAATTATCAAGCTCGGTTCTCACTCTATCACCTCCCATCGCAACCCACAACACACAGAAACAGGCCCAGAGAAACAAAGCTGAAAAAATGACTGCCCGTTGGTGAATTTACCCTCTTTAAAACTATCATTTCTCCACCATCTAGGATAGTAAGGTGTAATGAAATCAAATTTATGTTTACAGTCTTTAGTTACAGTCATTCCCAATGACACCAACTCCACAAGGCTATGATTATCATAAAAGAACCATAGGATAAGTCATTTGTAAATTAAATTTGGATAATTAATATTCATTATGACAAAGGTCATTTTGAAGTTATACATTTCCCCAGGCTAATTAGTCACGGGGGAAATTTGAAACTTTTAAGTACATCTCAAAGAATCTTATGCAAATCATAAGATAGCTTAAATTGGAATTATTAAATAGATTGGCGATGAACATCTCATTACACACATCCTAGGAGATTTGATAAGATGTGTAGTACAATTGAAAAGACAACCTGTAAAATCCAAGGACCCCACCATAAGTAGCATTGAAGTAATAAATCCACACGACATCCCGCTTTAACCTCACCACCTCACCCAACCAAGTCCACATCATCCAAGGACCCGTCAAGTGGAGCCACCTGTACCCATTAATAAAAGTTGTGTTAACCATCATTGAGCAGTATATTCCTTTGTTCCACAAGGATTAATCCTTGTATAGTAGTTGGTACCTCCTTGAGCCTCTTCCAACACTTGCACAAACTCCAAGTGCAACCCAAGTTAGCCAAACTATTGACAACTTGATTGCCTTCCCTGTAGGTGTGAGTCAGATATTTCCTATCCAATTTTGAAATTAAAAAATTTATGTCAAGTAGGATGTCCCTGGTGTTCCAGCTAAGCAACCAGGCATAATTAATAGAGTCAATCACAGATTTTGAGTCCCCTTCTATATGTTGATTTTTTATACCTAGAGTGACAACAATCTCAACACCCTTGAGCAACGCCTGTCACTCAACCATCATAGAAGAATGAATGCCAATTCCTTTGGAAAAATCAACAACCAAGTTTCCCTTACAATCCCTAATGACACCCCCAATGCTAACCAAACCAAGGTTCCCCTTGGTCACGCCATCAAAATTAAGTTTAAACCAATTCACATTCGGGGATTTCCAAACAGTGTTTTTCCTAGAAGTGGTCTTGGAATCATCAAAGGAGTTGGTCCCAAGTTTGAAATTCCAAGAATTTTCCATTTTAATCTTCCTCTTTGTAGGGGCTTTATTTGGAGGTTTCCATTAATTGTACAAGGATATACTTTTAGAAATAAGTCTCGACCCAATGCCAAAAACTTCCTTGGGGCTCCTTTCAATGTCTTTGAAGATCTGATTGTTTCTTTCTTTCCACAGGCACCGGCAGATGATAGGGGGAGTTTTCCTCCAGATTTCCATGGGGAGGGGGTGTTGAAAGGGACTAGTCCAACCATCAATAAAGGATTTTAAATCCTTATTCAGGGTCCAATGGGTGGCTAACATTTAAAAATCTAGGTCCCAAACCTTAGCAACAAATGGACAATGCAACAACAGGTGATCAACCAAATCTTCATTACATTTGCATAACATACACCTGTTCGTGATTAGAAATCCCCTTTTCTTTAGGTTGTCTTGGGTTAAAATCCTATTATGACAAGCTGTCCACCAGAAGAAAAAAAAATTTGGAGTCAAGTGTCAATTCCAAACCTGTTTCTAAATCATGCGTTGAGAGCCCTTGTCTGATAGAAGACTGTAAGTCGTCCTAATTGATAGGTTGCCCTTGCTTTCCAAAGACCGAAAGAAATTATCTTCAACATCAAATAAGGGGATTCTAGATAAGGAGAGACAAACTTGTAAGGAATTAGCTAGATGTTTCAAGTCGGGGGAAAGAGGGCAGCATAAGCCTAGGTATTTCTATCTCCTTGCACCTGGTGGACCATGTAGGTAGTCATTGACACTCAAGCCAAAGAATCAAGTCATAGGTTCCATTAGGTTTTTAAACTCTGAACTAGCCAAAGAGGAATCAAATAGCCAAGGGTCTTCCCAGAAGTGAATACAATTGCCTCTACCAAGCTTCCATCATAGACTAGTTTGAAGCAGCTTCTTCATTTTACAGATATTATTCTAGGCTAAGGACCCATGAGGGTGATCATTCTCAATACATATGATTAGGGGGCTATTTTCTAGACATTTTTCATTCATTATCCTACATAGTCCTTTTTATTTCTAACTGGTCCCATCCAACCTTGGGCAACAGAGCTTTGTTAGTAGAATGGACCCTTCTAATGCCTAGGCCTCCCTCGGATTTGGGAAGGCACACCTTCTCCCAAATGACAAGAGATACTTTCTTCTTATCCTCAGTGCTAGAACAAAGGAAAACTCTCTAAATCTTCTCAAACTTCTTAGCAATGTAATTGGGCATTTTGAACATACAGAGAAAATAGATTAGAATCCCCTGAAGGGCAATAGTGAGGAGCTACAGTTTACCAGCATGACTCAGGAGCGAACCTTTCCACCCAACAATTTTCCTTTGTATCCTTTCAAGAATAGTATTCTAGAAATTGGTAGTGACTTCCTTAATAGTGAGAGGGAGGCCCAGGTACACCGAAGGAAGTGAGGCACTCACATAGCCTAAAACAACAGTCACACAGTCCTACAGTCCAGGAATGCAGTTAAAAAAATAGATCATGCTTTTATTATAATTGATACACTGACCTAAACAAGATGCATAAAGAAAGAAGCAGCTTTTCCATTTCCCAGCTTCCACCACCGAGGCTTTCCCAAATAACATAATGTCATCCACGAATTTTTGAATGGAAGTAGGTTCAAGGGTGGTGGCTGGCTTGACGCCCTTGATGGAGCCCTCCAACAACATACAAGCAATATTCCTGCTTAGGACATCAACCACCATTATAAATAAATACGAGGAGAGGGGGTCCCCTTGTCGAAAACCCCTCCCAGCCGCAGAGAACCCATGAGGCACTCCATTGACCAGAACAAAATACCAAACTATGGTAACACATTCCAAAATGATGTTGATCACTTTATGATTAAAACCATACCTATCAAGGACTTTGGGAAGGAAGTCCCACAAGATTTTATTGTAAGCTTTAGAAATTTCAAGCTTTAGAGCCATACTAGCATTGTTGCACCTGTCCAAAGAATGTAAGATTTCATGAGTGGATATAGCCGCATCCAAGATATGACGACTAGGAACAAAGCCTTTTTGACTTGGGCTTATCATTTTATCTAGGAGGGGTTTTAAGCGGTTCACCAGGATTTTGGAAAAGATCTTATAAACAGTGTTACAAAGGTTGATGGGGAACGGAAATCCGCTATGGTCTGAGGTTCATCAATTTTAGGAAAAAGGGCAATAAAGGTATGGTTTAGCTATTTGAGCAATTTACCAGAGTTGAAAAAATCCCTAGCTACCAGAGTAAGGTCTGTTGGATAGGACAAGTGAGAGGAGGGGGTGAATCAATTGTTACAGATTATAACCTTAAATTCGATTACCAGGACTAACACATAAACTGATTAAGTGATTAACCATAAAATGCAAATGCACAAACACAATAACACTAGATTTACATGGAAAAACCATTGAGGGAAAAAACCACAGTGAGGATTAACTCACACTATAGAGAATATCAAAACTAATTACAAAAAGGCTCACTACTAGAGATAAGGCTCACCTCCTGAAATAAGGACTCACTGTCCACAGGGCTACAACTCAAAGGGCTCACTGCCACAGAGATACGAAGAAGAAAAAGAAGATTTGTTACAAAGATACAACAATACCAACGCAACAAATATTCTGCTACAATCACTGATCAACTCACATAAATGATAGAGTTAGCCTTCTGCTCACTGCATCCGGAAACTCGGTGTTAAGCTTCACACTGAACAACCACACACTCAACTCTCACACATAAAGAATAGCATCAAAGTCGCATCTACTCTTTCACTTATCTTCCTTCTTTTTTTATGTACAATTTTCATCACTTAGCACATTTTGTATTTATACCATCTCCAACTTTGAAAAGATACAAAGTCGGCCATCCAACTTCAAATTCAAATTAGGTCAATGCCAAACATCCTAGGGTGGAATTAGAATGAGGTAAACCTAAAAACATGCTTCACCAGGACCCTAATAGATCCAACACACTTCATAAACTTTGAAAGTAGTGCTTGACACAGGGTCGGCCACACTAGTGTAAAACACATAGATCAATTAAGCTTGATGCTTCCAAATTCCAAAAGCAACTGCAACAGAATTAGGGAAACACAATACTTGAACCAAACACCATGATACTTCAACAAAGATAAATTTTGAACCAACACCAATTCTTATGGACCTCAAACAACACACAACAAAACATAGTTCACAAGCACTAGAACCAACAACCTTCTTTTAATACAATTTTCTCAATATCCTTGACATGTACAATCAACAACAACTAGTAGATAACTAGCTGACCAGTTGACATCAATGACAACGCTTCATTCTTCTTCTATTCTTGCAACAATCTCCCCCTTTTTCATTGATGGCAACACATGATGTGAAAAAACATCAAAGACACCAAACCTGTTCTGACAATACTTCTCAAGATTTTTATTTCTACTTCTCCCCTTCCAGAAGATCATCAACCTCATATTCACTTTCTATTTCACATGCTCTCTCTTTCTCCCCCTTTGAAATCAATGGAAAAGGAAAAAGATATGTCCATTGAAGCTTCCTTTGACATGAAAACAGAATACTCATAATGACAACACTTTAGAAATTTTTCCTGCTCCCCCTAAGGGCAGCCACCAACAAACATCGGTCCAAAAGATTGAATCATGAAATCACCAGACTGATGCATCTCTAAATGCATCTTAATTTGTAAAAGGAGGGGAAATAACCCCTAGCTTATCCCAAATATACTCAAAATTATCTTTAGAAAGAGCCCTTGTAAATATATTCGTAATCTGATCTTTTGTCAAAACATACTCAAGCTTAGCTTCATTCTCCATGACCTTCTCTATCAAGAAATGATACCTAATAGATATATGCTTTGTTCTCGAGTGCATCACAAGATTCTTCGAAATATTAATTGCACTTGTGTTATCATAGAAGATAGGAATAGGATCATCATGTAGCACTATGATATCTTTCAATGTCTATTTCATCCATAAAACTTGTGTACAACATGATGCAACAACAATATACTCAGCTTCAGCAGTAGACAAAGAGACTAAATCTTTCTTTTTACTCAACCATGCCACCAATCTACATCCAAGAAAGAATGCACCACCACTTGTACTCTTTATGTCATCTATACTTTCAGCCCAATCTGCTCTGTATAAGCACTGAGTGTAAAATTGGTATCTTTAGGATACCATAATCTATAATCTAGAGTGCCTTTCAAATATCTAAATATTATTTAACTGCAGTAACATGTGTTTCCTTTGGATCTTCTTGAAATCTAGCTACAAGACAAACCACATGCATAATATTCGATCTAGTAGCAGTTAAATACAACAGTCTACCAATCATAGATATATATTTTCTCTAATCAGCCTTAGGTGAATCACCATCCTTTCCCAACTTGCATCTATTTACCATAGGAGTACTTACTGGTTTCAAACCATCCATCCCAAAAAAATTTAACATTTCTCTCACATACTTAGACTGTGAAATGAAAATTCCTTTCTCTATTTGATTAATCTATAGCCCAAGAAAGAAATTCATTTCCCAAAACATAGACATTTCAAATTCTTTCTACATTTCTTCCACAAACATCTTGCACATCTTTTCATTTCCTCCAAAGATAATGTCATCAACATATACAACTACGATCAATATTTTTTCATTTTCAGTCTTCAAATACAAATTACTATCTATTGTACCTTTGTGAAATCCTTGTTGATTCAAATACTTATTTGACCTTGCATACCAAGCTCTAGAAGCTTGCTTTAGTCCATATAAATCTTTCTTCAATCTGCACACCATATCCGGTTGATCTTTCAATTGAAATCCTTCCAATTGTTCAATGTAAACTTCTTCATCTAGTTCTCCATTCAGAAATGCTGACTTGACATCCATCTGATAGAATTTGAAATCTTTATAAGAATCTAATGCTAAGAACATCCTTATAGCTTCCATTCTTTCTATCAGAGCAAAATTCTCTTGAAAATCTATACCTTCCACTTGTGAGTAGCCTTTACACACAAGCCTTGCTTTGTTTCTAACAACTTTCCCATTCTCATTCAGCTTGGTTTTGAATACCCATTTTGATCTAATGATATTTTTGTCTTCTAGTCTCGGGACTAGTTCCCAAGTTTGATTCTTTTCAATCTACAAAAGTTCTTTCATTGCTTTCTTCCAGTGTTCATCTATACAAGCTTCTTTTATTGACTTCGGCTCAATTTTAGATAAAAAGCATAAATTTGCTTTGGCAACAACTTTGCTTCTAGTCAACACATCTCTTGTCTTGTCTCCAATAATTTGATTTTCTGAATGATTTCTCTGTACATATTTTGGTGTTCTAGGGGAGATTACTAGAGCATCTTATTTTCTTTCATTCTACTCTTTCTGCTCATCTTTATCCTATTCTTCCATAATTTGTTTTGTTCTTGCACAGTCATGTTCATTAAACACATATCCATCAATATTAATAGAATTCTTCACTATTTCATCACCCTTCACATTCGAGCTTTCCACAATATTCCTCGATATTTTGTTAAAACATTCGTATTCCTTACTTTTAGTAGAGTAACCAAGAAATATTCCTTCATCGCTTCTTGCATCAAACTTTCCTAGTGTTTCCTCATCTCTTCTGATATAGCATTTTCTTCTGAATACCTTGAAATATTTAATTGTTGAAATTCTTCTATGCCATAGCTCATAAGGAGTCTTTTTACTATTTTCTCTTTCCTGAACTCGATTGAATACATATACAACAGTGTGAATAGCTTCTTTCCAATAAACTTTTGGTATTAATCTGGCTTCAGTGATCATTGACCTAACAACCTCTTGAACTATTTTGTTTTTCCTTTCAACAACTCCATTTTGCTGAGGAGTTCTCAGAGCATATAATTGTCTCTTTATTCTATGCACTTCACAAAACATATTGAACTCATGGGAGGTGAATTCACCATCTCTGTCAGATCTTAAGCATTTTATCTTCAAATTCACTTCATTTTCAACCATAGCCTTGAAATATTTGAATCTATCTAATGCTTCTGATTTTTCTCTCAAAAATGTCACCCAAGTATATCTAGAATAATCATCAATTAAAAGCATAAAGTACCTTTCACCAAGTAGACTTCACACTCTCATGGGACCACAAATATTTGTATGAACCAAATCCAAAAATCCAATAGTAGATTGTTCTCTTATTCTATAATGATTTCTTGTATGCTTCCCAAACTGGCAATTCCTACATATAGCATTTGTAGGCTTTGTAATTATTGGTAGATCTCTCATGGCTTGAACAATACTAATCATTTCCAAGTTATCAAAATTCATGTGACACATTCTCCTATGCCATAACCAACTGTCATTTATCTGAGTGATAAAACATCATCCATCAACACCTTTAAGTTGATAAATATTCCCTTCTGATTTCTTTCCTGTAGCAATCAATGTTCCAGATCCTTTCTGGACTTCACACTTCTCATCCTTAAACACAAGATCATATCCCTTTCTGCACATTTGACCAATGCTCAACAGATTATGCTTTAAACCCTTAACATAGTAGACATCGTCAATATGATGTGTGCCATCAAAACTTATTGAACCTATCCTACAAATTTTAGCACCAGTATCATCTCCAAACATAACCAGACCTCCATCATATTTTTCAAGTTTTACAAAATTACTCTTGTCACTATTCATGTGATGTGAACAACCACTATCAACTACCCAAAAATTCTTTTCATGTTTAGCATGTAGGGTAGAGATAACTGTACCTTCATTTTTCTCCTTGTCCTTGTCCTTTTCCTTCTTCTTCAGAGGACTTTCCTTTGATTGTCTTTCTAAATAAGTAGAAATAGGTTCATCTTTAATTGCCAAGAACAAGCATTCGTTGTCATCTAGATCTTCATATTTTGAATCTTCATCTGAAATTCTCATTAACATAGTAAGCTTTGTTAATCTCCTTTCCTTTCTTTCTCATATCTTTTTTATTCTTTTTAGTTCTTTCTGGACACTTTGTAGCATAGCTTTGTTAATCACTTAAAATCTTCAGCTTTGTATTCCCAATGTGTCGACCCTCCTTCTAGCGCCAATCTTCATGTTGATGTCCCAAATGGCACAACAACACCGATAAACAGAAAATTGCTTCTCTATTTCTCCTGAAAGAGAAAGATGATCACATGGATACCTTAGCTCCCAAGGTCTTTGTAATTGGGTCTCAATTGTGCTGATGTCCCTCAGTGGTCAATGTAACAGTAATATTCAAGGGGCCTACTGGTGTTGAGCTTTTGGACTATTGTGGGTTGAACATGAATTTAAATCTACTCTAACCGGGGTTTTCAAAGAAATAGAAAAAAAAAATGGATTAGGGCTTTGGGATAGAAAAGAATAATAATTCATCTGAATTAACCAGACCTGCTGCCTTCCAAGGAATTCCTAACTACAACTGCAAAACATAATTAACTTGTGACTAACACACAGCTTCATCCATTCACAGTGCTGATTTCAACAGCAGATTGCAAGCTACCATTCAAACAAAACAGAAAATCGAACCTCATTCCTTGAAAGCTTTCAAATCAAATGATTAACTCAAAACAAACACCATTCTGAAACACAACATGAAGTAGATTAAGATCTGGTTGCCTCTACTATCAGTGGGACAGATAAACAACAATTACAAAGCTGGCACAATCACCAGTGTACAGAAAATTTGTGGCTCCAAATTGTTTCCATTTACACTAAGAAGGTCCTACTCTGAATCTAACTCCTACTCTAAGAAGACAAAAGAAGGTCCCATTACAAAGAATCAGGATCAACTTCTATCCCCTCTATTCCTATTTCTAACTGCAGAAGCTCTAAAGCTCTTAATTCTAAACTAAACGTTCCCTAAACTAGCCAGCCTCTTTTACAAAGAGGCAAGAATGCCTTATATACAAGATGTCACAAAAAGAATGCGTTGTCCCCCGCTTTAGGGTTTTACAAAATATCTGCACCTGGGAGAGTCGGCGCCCAGATCTTTTTGCAGAAAGTTGGTTGTGCATTCAATGTGAATCCTCGCTGTCTTATGTCGGTGAAGATCGTCTCCTAGAAAGATCTGCATATCTTTTGCAGCTACCACACTTATTTCTGGCCTCCGTGTCTATTTTTGACCTCCAGCGGAGCTGCCTCAAGTGCCCCAAAATATTGCCATTAATGTCGAGCTACTTCTGTCAGAAGATACCAGCTGTCCATTTGACTCATGGCTTCATCTTCCTGCTCGCTCCTTCCGCTCGAGATACGCTTTCTTGCAAGCTCGTCGGCATAGCACAGGCCAGTCGGTGAGAGGTTCTGGCGAGCCACAAAGATCATACCGATCTCGTAAAGACCCTCGGCAAGACTGCTTCCTCGTCGGCCAGACGATATGGCAAAAACACGCTCTCACTGCAAACTCTATTTCTGTTTCGGTGTGACTTTCATCCTTCGCCAAGACCTTTTGGCGAAGGCATGATCCTTGGCCGAGCCCATCTTCTATCGGCAAGACCCTTTGGTATCAGCGAGACATCTTGTCGATCTTCATTCATTATACCGAAGCCATGCCCCTTCGGTGAGACTTCAGTTGGTCGCCAGAACCTTTTGGCGAATGCCTTGCCTTTCGGCGAATTTTGTTTCTTTCTCGGCGGGCTCACTTCGTTCCTTCGGTGTGACCTTCACTCATCGCCAAGACCCTGTGGCGAAAGTATAACCCTTCGCTGATGCTGCCTCTTCTATTTCAAGGAGACCCTTCTGTAGTTATGCCGATATGGGTTCTTTTGCTTTACTTGCATCGCCGCAACTTTCTCTGGTCGGGGAGACATCATGGTTTTGGGGAGACCTTACCCCGAATGGCTCTTTTCTTACCGAGCCCCTTCTTTTGTCGGCATGACCTCCTATGATCGGGGAGACGTTATAGCAACCCTTTGTTCTCTCGGTGACGAGCCCATCTATTTCGGTGAGACTTTCCTGAGTCGGTGAGACCTTCCACCGAGCTCAAAACTCCCTCCGAGATCCTCGAGACACATCATCACGCACACAATTTGACCCCTGCAAAATGAGATCTTCGTTAAAACAAAACATTAAAATCATGCTTCTTACCAAAAGAAACCTAACCCCGGCGGAGGCGGAGCCAACACGGGCATGGGAAGCAAAACTTAAACAAGTCCCAGCGGAACCGGGATCGGGGCAAAACATGACCCAAAAACGACATCCCGGTCCTTCGAAACAGGCGGGGGCGGGGTCAAAAGAAAACCAGAACCGGGGCCGGAGTCAGGGAGGGAATGAGCCAGGGAAACAACCAATACTTCCTGAGTTCATACCTCGACCCAACTCCACGCCTGCGAGGAAACCCAAAAATGCAAAGGACGGAAACAAAACACCAGCAGAGCCGGAGCAAATTGACGAACCAGGCAGAACTGGGGTCGGAACCAAAATCTGAACTAGAAACTTCTACAAGTCTCAGGTTCAGATTTTGTTCCGAACCCGAGTCTGGCGGAATCCAAAGGAGGAAGAAAGGAACAAAAAGAAAGAGAAAAGAGGAAGGAAAACCCCACGACAAAGCAAAAAAAGAATTAAAAAGTAAAAGAATGGGACGAAGCGGAATCGGGACCGGAACCAAATCCGAACTAGAAACTTTTCCAAGTTTCAGGGTTCAGAGTTCATTCTGGTTCCGAGTCCGGCGGAACAACAGAAAAAGATACACAAGGCAGAAAAAGACAAAAACGGCGGAACTGGGGCCCGAGAAGGAACAAAAACAGAGCTTGGAAAAAGTTCCAAGTTCGGAAGCCGTTCTGGTTCCGGGTCCACCAAAACAAACAACCAAAACAAAGGGAAACAAAATGCCAAAGGCCGTAAAAGGAAATACCTAAGGCAAAGGACACAAAATGACCAAGACCAACAAAGAGGAAAGAAAAAGGGCGGGGTTGGACCCGGGATGGAACCAAAATGAGGAACTTTAAGAAAGTTCAACATTCCAAACCCGGACCCGGACCCGACTCCAACAAAGAACGAAGGAAGAAGGCAAAGAATAGTCAAAACCGGAACCGGGGACGAAACAAGACCAAAACTTAGAAGGAATTTCCAAGTCCGGTATTGGTCCCGGTTCCGCCTCCGGCAGAACTTTGAAAGAAAAACGCCTAAGGCAGAAAACCAAAGGCAAAAGAGAAAAAGACAAAAAAAGAGAAAGGGGGACCCATTTTGATCCATATCAAAGTGGGGTGGCTATGCAAGGCA
>VDFB02279745.1:0-11757 GCA_007258455.2 Sequoia sempervirens | reverse complement strand
GATCTCCTAGCACTCATGAAGCAATGGTGGCAGGAACCAATTACGTTGCAAGGATCCAAGATGTTTATATTCCATAAGAAATTGCAGAGGATGAAGACCAAACTGAGGGAGTGGAATAGTTCTACTTTCAAAAATATTTTTGCAGAAAAAGAGCGTGTGGAAGAAGATTTGGCCGTGTTGGGAGAAACTGTTGCAAAGCAAGGTATGACAAATGCTGAATTCGAAAAAGAAAAATCCTTAATGGCCAAATATAATGAACTGCTGCAATGGGAAGAGTGTTATTGGCGTTCAAAGTCCAGGGACACTTGGCTGGAGGAAGGAGATTTGAACACAATTTTTTTTCACAATTCAACAAAGGTGAAGCACAGTTGGAATAGGATAGTTCAAATCACTAATGGTAGGGGTGGATGGATCACCAGAGAAGAAGATATTCAAAGGGCTGGCGTGGACTACTTCTCGTCCTTGTTAGGGGGTATGAATGAGGCGGAATAAAAAAACCTGGACATCATCTCAGATGTTGCACTGATGGTTTCAGAGGCAGACAATGCAATTCTCTACAATAGCATCAATAAAGAAGAGGTGAAAGTAGCATTGTTTCAAATGCAACTAGACAAGGCTCCTGGCCCTGATGGTTTTAATGCTTTCTTTTATCAATCTTGCTAGGATTTTCAGGGGTCAGAGATCCATGGGGTGGTGGAGGAGTCCAGGAAAAAGAAAACTGTGCTAAAAGATTTGAATAATACAAATTTAGCTCTAATTCCGAAAAAGGAGAATTGCAATTCATTCGTAGATTTTCAACCCATTTCCTTGTGCAATGTTCACAATCTACAAAATAATAAAGAAGATGATGGAAAATCGGTTGAAGCACATTCTTCCAAGTCTAATTTCTCAAGAACAAAGTGGTTTCACCCCAGGAAGAAATATCACAGATGGGATTGTTGTAGCTCACGAAGTTATTCATTCGCTAAAGCATTCAAAAGCTAAAGGCATGGTGATCAAGCTAGATATGAGTAAGGCCTATGACAGGGTGCGTTGGCGGTTCCTAATGGAAGTATTGAAGAAATTGGGCTTCAGTGAGGATTGGCTTGGTTGGGTGTTTAGCTGCATCTCTTCTCCAAGGTACTCTGTCCTAATAAACAGGACTCCCAGTGGTTTCTTCGCAGGGGAAAAAGGCCTTAGGCAGGGAGACCCAATCTCTCCCTTCCTATATATAATGTTGACTGAAGCTCTCAACAATCAAATAGTAAAAGAAAAGAATAGAGGAATCTAGAAAGGTATAAGTGTTTCATCATCAATCCCTGCCATCTCCCACCTTCTTTTCGCAGACACCATTCTCTTTGGGTGTGCAACGACTGTAGAGGCTCAATTCATAAAAGAAATTCTGCAATCATACTGTGATCAGGCGGGTCAACAAATAAATAAAGATAAATCTAGCATTTTCTTTTTTAATACCCTAAGGCGCCTGAGCCAAAGAATATCGGCTATTTTGGACTTTAAGATGGATCACCTTCCAATGAAATATCTGGGCATTCCCCTTTTAGATGGCCAATCAAAATTTTGTCACTGGGAGCCAATGATAAATAAGTGTAACACCAAAATTGAAAATTGGAAAGGGCGGTGGCTCTCTATGGCAGGAAGGATAACAATGGTGAAGTCTGTTTTGGCTACCATTCCTATTTATTTGATGTCTTGTTTGGAAGCTCCTAAGAAATGCTTGAGGCGACTGTTAGGGATTCAACGTAAAATGTTGTGGGAAGGCTCTCAGGAGAAAAAGCGTCTTCCTCTGCTAGACTGGGATACTATGTTGTTGTCCAAAGATTCCGGGGGTGCTGGCATAAAAGATTTAAGGTTGCAAAACAGAGCTCTAGGTGCAAAGTTGTCATGGAGAATGTTCAAACGCCTAGAGGAGTTGTGGAGTAGGGTTCTAAGAGCCAAATACTTAGATTCCCCTAAACCAGAGAGGATTCTTACTCTGGCCAACCCACGCAGGGGATCGGCCATTTGGAACTTCATTTTAAATTCAAGAGATGTGATTTGTGAGCACCTTTCATCGAGGATTGGAGATGGCAAGTTTGCTGCATTCTGGGATGAATCTTGGAATGCCTAGCCTATGCTCAGCGAATGTCAAGGGATAGAAGAGGCAATAATCCCTGCAAAACAAGCTTATGGAGAAGCTTTGAGAGACTATCTAAATTTATGGCAATCAAATGGAGGTTGGGATTGGGAATGGAAAAGCTTTTATTTCCTTCAAGAACCAGTGAAATCAATTGTTAGGAATGAATTGGTGAAGAGGCGGGTCCTAATAACAGATTCCCTAGACTCTATCTTCTGGTGTGCATCCAAAACTAGGGATTATTCAGTCAGTTCGGGCTACAAGATAATTAAGTTTGATCTATCAGTGGAAGGGTGGCCGAAGTGGCTTTGCTGGGGGCGACAGGTGTTACCAAAGGCTGGTGCCTTTGCGTGGGTCGCCCTCCATGGGCATATCCTTACTGATGATAGATTGAACAGAATTGGTGTGGTGGGGCTACACTGGTGCATTCTCTGCAAGAAAAATTTGGAAGATGTTCACCACCTCTTACTCCAGTGTGATTTTGCGCATGCAGTGTGGGTCTATTTATGTGCAAAATTAGATTGGTATGGTCCACTCCCAAACAATTTACTAGCTTTGTTTGAATCATGGCCTAAAATGTACACATGAGCTACTTTGGGTGGCCTTTGGAATGAATTACCGGCTTTGATCGTCTGGCACCTGTGGAAAGAACGCAATGCTAGCATCTTCAAGGACAAGGTCTCCTCACTGGAAATGATTCTTCATAAGATTGAAGTTGGAGTTTGTGAACATTTAAAAGGTAGTCTAAAAAAGAGGAAATACAAGTACTTCTCTACCCAGGACAGGCGAATGCTAGTCAATTGGCAACTTCTCTCGCATCCTAGCAGTCAGCTTTGTAAGAATATGGGTTCAAGAATTAAATCAAAATGGGTCCTGCCACCAAAAGGGAGACTGAAGGTGTGCTTTGATGGTGCTTCGCAGGGTAATCTGGGACCCTCGGGTGCCGGTTTCATAATCAGAAATGACTTGGGACAAGTTGTAGCTGCGACCTCCTTAAGACTGCCCGTTGGAACAAACAATGAAGCAGAGTGTGCGGCATTGTTGGTGGGAGTAAAATGTTGTGTTTCGAAAGGTTGGAATTCGGTTGATATTGAAGGTGATTCGCAGGTTGTGATTCGGGCGGTGGGTTCAAAGCAAGCTCCTAGTTGGAAACTCAAAATGTGGTCAGATGCAATCAATTCTATTCTAATCAAAGTACGAGATTTCAGTTTGACTCATATCTATAGGGAATCAAATGGTGTAGTAGATCTTCTGGCCAAGTATGGCATCAATCAACTAGAGGAGGAGGTCTTTTCTTCATAAGTAAATTTCTAGCCAGGTTTGGATAAGATCTTGCAGGAGGATTTCGCTCAATCTGCTAAAATTGCTTAGCAAGGTTGGTACTCTTGGTTTTGGAGGTGACGGTCTAGGACCATGTTATCTTTATGCAGGTCATGTAACATTTGCTCTATCCTTTGGAAGGGGTAGCTCATCAGGAGAAGGTGTTTCTTGTGTTTAAGTGAAACTGCATCTTGGAGTGTAAGCAAATTTGGAAAGTTTTGTAACCATGCTATTGAAAATAATGAAGAGTGCCACCCTCCCTAGTGGTAATTTGCCCAAAATAAAATAAAAAAATAAATCAAAAATCATTTATTTAATTAAATCTAAATCACATTCTTCTCATCTTTGATTTAAATTAACCCATAAATCTAAGTCAAAATTGTCACATCATCTAATCTCCTATTAAAATAATTAACCCTTCATTAATTTAATTATAATCCATGTCCCATCCTCTAGCTTTTTCCACTTGCACATGAAAATAGATTTAATTCATTTATTAAATCTCTATTTTCTCTCAACATGGCATAATAGGGGAATATTCCTTCAATTTGAAAATCCCTCCAAGTGGACTTAGTCCTTCCAACAAGACATTTATTTCATCTTACAAGTCCTTGCATTGAGAGCCAAGTGGCCATTACTCCATTTGACTCTTCATCCAACTTGTCATTTCACTAATTTCAAATTTCAAATAAAATTTTACTTATGGGCACTTCATCAAAATGTGCACATATCCTTCATCCATTCATCTCTTCACAAGTAGCACTTGGCCATTGGCTGAAAGTTAGTCCTACATTGCTTCATTTTGGGCATTTCTCCATCTTGTCTTTCTATAAATAAGAGGTTTCTTTGCTCATTTCATCATCCACAATTTGAGAAAACTTACTATACTCATTTTCATCTTCAAGCATTAGCATTTTCTACTTCTCAAGCATTTTTAGCATTTTCATCAATTTCATCAAGTCATAGCTTGTGGTTATTGCAGGTTTTCTCTCCATGGATTTCTTATTCAAGCACCTCCACCAAGTGGATCAATCATCACCAAATCATCAAAGGCTTGCATAGGAGTTGGGAAAGGGCCAATTTTCACATCAAATTGGAACCAACTCCCCCATAAGATCAAGAGTTTGCATGCTTTTTAATAGGATTTAATCTATCTTATTGCTCTTTCATTATGTTCTTGCTTTTATTCCTATTTTGAGCATTGTTAATGGATTTTATGGGGAACTTAGATCTTTACTTGCATTTGAATCCTCTAATGTATTTGTTTGTTGTGTTTTCATGTGAGCTTGTGATCTTGGTTCTACGTAAACCACCATACTTCCCAACTCCCAGCTCCATGATGTCACCTTTATAATGAGGAAAGAATATTGTTTATGATTATTATTAGTTAACTTTTAATCTTATATGGCAGTTTTAGACCTTCTATTGGTCTATTAATTTGACACTGATCATCCCAATTCTAATGAAAGCATATATAATGTATAGAAATGATAATTGTGATGCTTAAATGTTAAGTGTTGTTTCCAATGAATTTGATTATCAGAAATATTTAAATGATATAAGCATGTTTTATTTTGATAGAAATAATGGAATTACTATGTGTTGCTCGAAAAGAAAGAAGGGAGATTAGTGTTGCTTCTAAAGGTTGAACCGAGTTTGTGCATCCAAGGTAAGAACGAAATGATTTATTTATTTTTTATGTTGTTTTACTTAATGAATCTGGCTATTGAATCTAAAAAGAAATCGGTATGTTGCATATTTAATATAGAATGATAACATCCTTCATGAATTTCATTTTATTGATTGAAAATTGGTGTTGAGATGGGAGTATTTTTGGGAGTTGTTTTGAGGAATGATAATGTTTTATTTTGGTAGTTGAATGAATAAGGGATATTTTTATTTTTGATTGATTAAGGGAGTTGATGGTTATAGAAAATTTGATTTTATGATGAAAGTAAGTGTAATTATTAAGTAAGATTAAATGTTTGAGTAAATATTTGAAATATGTCTTTGTGTTGTTCTTTAATTGTTAGGGGGTGGATTCGATTGGTCAAATCCTATTAATGGGTGGTGAGCATAAATATTTCTTTATGTTTCTTTTCCTTGCCTTGGTTGTAATATGATTGAGTCATCTTCTACACTTGTTGAGGGAGACAAACATATCCATTGAGATTGATTTCTGGCATTTTTGGTGTGATGGTTGGTTATTATCATTGTTCTGCAAAGGTACCTATATTCTTGAGCTAGGTTGCAAGCCTTCATAATTTTACCTTGTCTATGAATACATGGTTTGGTAAATTTATGATTTTGGTTTCTATTCTTCCTTTAAGATCTTAGCAATGTCATCTTGTAAAATGGAAATCTTACCTTTTTGATAGCCTAAGCTTGATGCAGAATCTAGTATTATGGTTTTTCCATTTTATTTTATATTTGGTAAAGTTGATGTAATATAGGTTGAATCTTTGGGGACTGGTAATATCTATAAGGAATGAAAGTAGTCTCTGTGTTTAGAAAGATTTAGTGGTATTGTTGCCATTGCAGACTTGTGTTCTTCGTATCTGGATAAAACTTTTCTTATGAATAAAGTGTCACTTTACTTTATCGCTAATGCCTTGGATATTTATTTATTTAATTCTAAAACATCTTTGTGATGACATTGGATTTGAGGGCATTGTAACATTGGAATAGGGTATTTTATGTTTTGCATCTAGGAAGCTTTTTGTTGTTTTCTATTTTAGTCTTATTTCCATGTTGTATCTGATACACTAGGCTCTCCCTTTTTTATGAACATTTCAGAATGTGTACTTAATTTTCCTTCTTGATTTATTCTTGGTCATTAAAGAATATCTAATTAGAGATCTGTGAAATTAGTTATCATAATTTGGTGCATGCAGAGAAGACATCGACATAGGATGTGGAATCTAGCTTTTTATCAGGTGATTGCATTTGTTTTATAAGTTTCTTAAAACCTTTTAACAATTCATATTTTGTGCATATCATACAATTATTGCTTTTTGTGCGATGACACTTCTTTCTGGTATGTTGTCAAAGGCTTTTTATATATGTATGTGTGCTATATTCTAAATGTCCAATTAACTTTCTTGAAAGTTTATTGTGAATGCATAACGCATGTGATCAATACCTGCGTAATAAAGAGAAAGAATATAGTTTCAAATTCATCTCTCATTTTGCATAAAAACTATTAGGGAGGATGGGCTGAATTTATTAACCTTATCCTTGATGGAGACCCCTTTAATGTTCTAACCATTAGGTTATCATCAAAACAACTCCATGAAGTTTTGTGACAAATAAGAATGCAAGTGTCAAAAGGATAGTTTAAAGAATATCTAATTAGAGATCTATGAAATTAGTTATCTTAATTCAGTGCATGCAGAGAAAACGTTGGCATAGGATGTGGAATCTGGCTTTTTACCGGCCGATTGCATTTGTTTTATAAGTTTCTTAAAACCTTTTAACAATTCATATTTTGTGCATATCATACACCATTAAGTCAAGCACATGACACTTCTTCTTTGTGGTGTACAATCACAAAGCATTTATATATGTATGTGTGCTAAGTATTCTAAATTTCCACAATTAACTTTTCTTTGAAATTTTACTATGAATTGATATCAGATGATTAGATGATATTTTGACGATGGAGACCCCTTTAATGTTCTAACCATTAGGTTATCATCAAAACAACTCCATGAAGTTTTGTGACAAATAAGAATGCAAGTGTATTTTGGGATACTATGACTACTGAGTAGATTTGAATTGTTATTAATTCCATGGTTGCAGATCAAGTGAGCTAACTAGGGATGATATAATTTTGTGTATGCAAATTTATAGACTAAATATGTTCTTGTGATACGAAAATTAATATGGGTAAACGTATCTAGATTTCTTTGTATTTACGTTGTTTGGTGATACAGGTTTTATACTATTGCATGATGAATATGTAGTCAACTTAGTAAATATTTTGATGAAATCTAGCCTCTATTTGATATGATAAAGTTAGGAAGTAAATAATTCTCTTGATGATTTCCAAGAGGAAGTCCATTCTTAGGGGGGAAGAATGTAAGCCATATGTGAAAAAGCCCATTTATTATATTTTTAATTAAGTGCATTATTTTGAAATAATTAAATGATTTAATATTGTTTAGGAAATAAATTATGTGTGTGCTAAGGCATATATTCCCTCGACCCCTTTCTATTCTGTAGCAGATGCAATTCAACGATGAGTAATATACATATATATATATATTAATTTGGTTCATCTTCTGGTCAACGGTTATTTTGAATGTGGTTCATTCTTGTGATTTATATATTTTTTGGTTTGCTTACTTATTGGTTGATTGCACATACGAATCTTGGACAACTTGAAGTGATTTAGGGTGATTCTCTTTGACAGTGATATATCTTTTACAATGCACTTGGATAGTCTGGTTATCTCTATGCAGCACTTTTTCATTTTTGTCAAAAAGGTTGCTAGTGTGGTTCACTATTAATATAGTATGTACAGGTTTTGATTGGCAACAATACATCTTACATTGGCATTGGTATTACAGGTACATAATTATTAAGGTATTGGTATCTTCTATATCTTGTTATTAATGAGAAATTGATGCTTTATCAATTATTCACTTATGACCTATCAATGGCTTATTCATACAAGATTGATGAGCTATCAATAACATAAGTTACACAAGAATAGTACTTATTCAATGACATCTTGATCTTGATATATAAGGTGAAATCAATTTTGTATACAGTTGTATTCATGGTATTCACAATACATACTATGGCATGATTCAGTGGTGGTACACTATTGTGGTCATATACACAATGGTCTAATAATGTTTACAATAATAAACATGAAGAAAAGTGTTCAAGACCCTTGGGCATTAATATTTTCCAAAGGCATTGGAAATAGAAAGAGGAAATAAATCACATTTTAGGGTCATAAAGCCTAAAGGCATATAACATAAAGGTAATAAGAAAACACCCCCAGAGCCCATTTTGTAAAAGTGAATAAGGTGGACCGACACATGTTATTTGGCATTATTTATTTTTTAAATTCTTTGCAAGGCATGGTTTATTTTCCACATGTAAATGGTGTTTATTATCGACATACTTATGAGTTTATGGTTTGTCATTGACGAGGAAATAAAAATGGTGATCACCGACACAACAATTGGAGGGGGTTTCCCAAAAAGCTATGATTGGGAAAATCAACGAAGCATAGGTGGTGAATAACCTACTTAGGGTTTGGAAGAAAGTGGTGAAGCTTGGTAGAAGTGGTATGGCCTAAGGGAGGAAAGAGGTAACAATTTCAAGCAGAAGCTTGGAAACTATGAGGAGGTTTCTGGTAGAAGTTTATCGTCTCAGTTTGGTCGACACTTTGGGTTTAGTTCAATGTGGTTTTGGGTTTCAATGTTCTGCTCATTACTTTGAATGTGTCAGTTTATATGGACAGGTATGTTTATTATTTTTATTTCCCACCTCCCTCCCTTTTTTTTTTTTTTGGGGTATTGTTTTTATAATCACGAGTTTGAAGCATGAGAAGAAGTAGGGATCCCAAGGTAACTTCTGAGAAAAGATTTCTGATTAAAATAAATTAATGTATAGGTGAGATTATTTGTGGCTTATAATATTGTGTGGTGTATGGTTTTTGGGTTATACTCCAATGTACCTCGATATCTTTGGGGTTGTGGTCTTCTTTACTGTGGCGGGGATTTGAATTTGGGTACTTTGAAAAATCCCATTAACAGTACACACCCATTACCTTTAAGATCTTGTCTGTGAATCTTGGTTAGGCTTGTGGACAATATTTGCTATGGGATTTTAACTTGGGTGCTTGAAAAATCCCATTAACATTACACAACAATTCCTTTTAAGACCTTATTGTCTATAAATTTTGGGTAAGCTTGTGGATAGTATTTGCTATGGAGTGCGGAGGCATGATCAATGTCCATGGGCTTGTATTTTTGTCTATTCCATGGTCTTTGTACCCTGATTTAACTTTATCATTTTCTCAAAAAAATTCAATTCATAGTATTGAGACTTGGACTTGTACATTCATGTGGGATGGGACTTGGAATTCGCAGAGAGAAGAGTGTCTCTAACAAAAATGCAATAAATCTTGACAGACTATATTGGTTAAGAGTAGTACTTTTCTACAATCCATATTTAAATGTTGTGAGTACATGGAGTTATCCTTATGTTGCTATGTCCAGAAGGGTGCTAGAGTGAACTAATGTTCTGATTTGATGTCTCTAGTACTTGATCTTCGAGTGCTTTTGAGAAGATTTGACAAATAGTGAAAACAACATTATGCAGGTGTTTAGTGTTTGCTCTAGGATTTGTTTTGTATTCTTCTGGGTTGATGTTATACTTGTGTAGGTCTGAGGTATTGTTCATGGCTATTGGTAGTTTCTATATCCAGAATTTGGGCTTCTAGATTGTCGTACAGTGCGAGATATTTTCACAAGTATGTGAACTATGCATTTCAGTGTGTCTGGCTGTGGTTTGAGAGAAATGTATTTGCTTTGTATTTCTCCACATTTTGGTTTTAGGACTTGTGGTTCTAAGAATAAGTTAATAAGGTTTCTCTCTTGCTTGATTCAAGAGGATTTGAGATTTGGTGTTGTTGGTGGTGAGCTTCCGAGCTACAATGTATTATAGTGGCTAATAGGGTTATTCAAATCTACAAAATGATCATTCCTTTCAAGTGAAGTTTTTTGTGAAGCTTCTAGATGAATTTACATGTGTTCATTGCATACTCCATATTGTGTTCAAGTTAAATTTGTTTTTTGAAAAGATTGGATTGAGTTAAGGATGTGTGTACTTAATTGTTTTATGTGTTTGCACGGGTGTTGGCCAACCTTGTGTTAAACACTACTTGAGAATTTCATGGAAGCGTGTTGAGGCATGTTGGGACTCATTTAGGTCTTCATTAAGAATGTGTTTGGGTCATCCTTATTCTCTTCCACTGCAGGAATTCTTTGGCACTGGCCTGATGTGAATTTGCAAATACAAATTATGTATGTCCGACCTTGGAAGGATTTTAAGGTTGAAGACGGTATAAGTATGAGTTGAGATGTTTGTAAGAGATATAGAGAGATGCAAGATATGTGTTTGTGATACAAGTTCAAGAAAATCATTGTGAAATTCAAGTGTTGAGCTCTTGAAGGTAGTGAGCTAAAGGTGTACTCTATCTTTCAAGCATGTCTACAAAAGTGTGAGAAAATTATGGTGGAATCTCTATTGCATTGAGATTGTTTTCTCTTTGTAACAACTCTCTTCTATCTTCTTTGTAATTTTGTGGCAATGAGCCCGAATAGTGAGCCCTCATTAGACAATGTGTCTTGTCTTGGTAGTGAGCCTTTCTAGAAGTGAGCCTCTGTATTGGTTTTAGAATTATTTATATTGTGAGCTAATCCTCACCGTGGTTTTTCCCTCATTGGGTTTTCCATGTAAATCTGGTGTTATTGTGTGCATGGTTTTTACTTTGAGTTTATGTTTATGCATTTAACAATCAAATATATTAGTAGAGTAAAAAAATTGTGAATGCATGTAAACCTAATGTTTGTTGAGGGTTTTAATTGTTAAAATAGCTACAATTGATTCACCCCCCTCTCAATTTTCTTGTTCAACACTCTCCTAGTCTATTCTCTTTGGCTCTTTGACTTCTCTCTTCTCTTTATCTTTCTCTCTTGTTTGCATAGATCTCTACAACTTGTTACAACAAAACTCTCACATTCTAATTCCAATGCTCTCTACTACTCTCTTGTCTCTCACATCTCTTTCTCTCTCTTTCTTTGGCTTCCTCAAGCCTTGCAGGTGATATCTATCTTATGTCTTGTGTCTTTGAGCATTTTGGGATTTCTCACATCCCTTATCTATTCACTTTATCATTGTGTCTACTAACTTGTCTATTTGCTTCCTTGTCTATTATTCTATCTATATATCTATTTGGTTGTCTATGGAGGTGGGAACACCAAAACAAGGGTTTGACTACAGAAAGCCCCTAAACAACCCCAACATTTTTCCTCGATCTTATGTGTGTAGGTATTGAAGATATTGATTTGTTGGAGGTTTTATTTCTTGGGTTGTTGTGAGAATTTTCTTTCTCCTCCTTATTCTTATAATCTACATTTCATTTAAGCTACATTTTACTTAGTTTACTTTATTTTACTTTTTGTTATTTTCCTACATTTTTAAGAGTTCTTAGCAGTTAGAAGAGTAGTAGCTTCTTAAGCTATTTTCTATGATATTCTTGGTTTTTTGGTCCATACAAGATGCTAGCATACCTCTGGGAT
>VDFB02279744.1:0-23414 GCA_007258455.2 Sequoia sempervirens | reverse complement strand
TTTTATGTTGCTTTCTTTCTTCTTTTATTTGATAGCTCTTTATTCCGTTTGTTTCATTACTTATCATTTTTATTATTCCTTTTGTCCTCTTCTTTTTAATTTTCCTCTCGTATTTCTCTTATTTCGTTTCTACTTTATTTCAATTTCTATATTCCTTCTTATTTTTCGTTAGGGTTTAAATAAATATTATTTTCAATATTCCATATAACTTTAATAGTTTCCATTTTATTATTCTTTAAAATACATTTTTCTCTCTTACATTATTTTCTTTCTAATTTATTATTCTTTATTACATTAATAAGCTTTCAAATATTATTATATTATTCTTTCAAATGCAATATACCTTCCTTCATGAATTTTCTTATCAATCTTTAAGTTAATTTTAATTTTCAGCTATCTTTAATTTCATTTCAAATTTATTATTCCTTCTAATTTTATGTTATTGTTTAAATAGATATATTTTTCAATATTAAATATAACTCCGATAATTTTCAATATATTATTCTTCCATTTATTTTATTCTTTCCTTCATTTACCTCTTTTATGTTGCTTTCTTTCTTCTTTTATTTGATAGCTCTTTATTCCTTTTGTTTCATTACTTATCATTTTTATTAATTCCTTTTGTCCTTTTCTTTTTTAATTTTCCTCTCGTATTTCTCTTATTTCGTTTCTACTTTATTTCAATTTCTTTATTCCTTCTTATTTTTCGTTAGGGTTTAAATAAATATTATTTTCAATATTACATATAACTTTAATAGTTTCCATTTTTTTAATCTTTAAAATACATTTTTTTCTCTTACATTATTTTCTTTCTAATATATTATTCTTTATTGCATTAATATGCTTTCAAATATTAATATATTATTATTTCAAATACAATATACCTTTATGTATTTTCTTATCTTTCTTTAATTTCATTTTAAATTGTAGCAATCTTTAATTTCATTTCAAATTTATTTTTCTTTCTAATTTTATGTTAGTGTTTAAATAGATATATTTTTCAATATTAAATATAACTCGGATAATTTCCAATATATTTCTTTCCATATATTTTATTCTTTCTTTCATATTTCTCTTTTATGTTGCTTTCTTTCTTCTTTTATTTGATAGCTCTTTATTCCTTTTGTTTCATTACTTATCATTTTTATTAATTCCTTTTGTCCTTTCTTTTTTAATTTTCCTCTCGTATTTCTCTTATTTCATTTCTACTTTATTTCAATTTCTTTATTCCTTCTCATTTCTTTAGTGCTTTTAATTGTTATTATTTTCTAATATTACATATAATCCTTACTTAGTTTCCACCCTATTATTCCTTAAAATACATTATTCTTTCTACATTTTTTTCTTTCTAATTTATTATTCTTTATTTCTTTAATTTGTTTTCAAATATTAATATATTATTATTTCAAATACAATATACCTTTTTGAATTTTCGTACCTATCTTTATTTTCTTTTAAATTTTAGCAATCTCTAACTTCATTTCAATTTATTATTCCTTTTGTTTTTATGTTAGTGTTTAAATAGATTGAATTTCAATATTAAATATAACTTTGATAATTTCCTTTAATTTCTTTCTTATATTTTATTCTTACATTATATGCTTTCAATTGTTAATATATTATTCTTTCACGTATAATTTTCTTTCAAATATTCCTTCTTACATGGATTCTCTTTCATTCTTTTATTAATTTTCTTAGTTTCAAATACATTTTTCCTTCTATTAATTGAATAATCAAATTCAATATTCCTTCTAAATTGAATTTTCTTTTATGTTGTAGTCCCTTCTTTCATTAAGTTCTTGTCTTTATTTCTTTCATGTTTCATTCTTTTATAATAAATTTCATTCTTATATATTTTCTCTCTTATTATTTTTAATTCTTTCAATTTTTGTTCTTACCTTAAATCTCTCTTGCCTCGGTCTTTGTACCCTTCTCTCTCCTCAACTTCTCACCTCTCTTCCTTTTAAGCAAATCGTGTCCCAAGATCTTACAAATCAGTCCAAGATCTTACCTTTTATCTTCTTAGCTCTTTATCATCCTGATGATGGATCACTGAGTGTGATCTGAAACATTTTTTGATGAAAAAAACTTAAACACAATCAAAAATCCAGAAATCACAAAATCTTCAACATGATGGATTGTGGAAATCATAACATTAAACATCTTTGTGTAGAAGGATGATTTAAGTGGGAGTTGAACCCCCTTATTAGGGCCATATGACTCCCTTGGGCTTGCAACTCTCTTGCAGGTCGTGACTTGAAGGGGCTCATGTGCCTCCTACAGGCACTGCCCCTTCCTCCTATTATTAGCTCTATATTTTATTGCTAATAAAATTTGTCTTTGAATTTACTCTGTAAATATTTTAATTATTATATTTTCTTTTTCATTTTATATTTGTTGGCTCTAATAGTCAACATATTTCCAACTACAATCTAGACTAATTTATCATGGTTTTTTATATAAAAAATGGGCGTATATGATAGCCATCATCTGAATTTTGTCACTTTCAACTCTACATGAATGCACGAACATGGAATTTAGTTTCTTAATTTATACAATATATCTTTAAGGTAAATAATTCTATTGCATACAAAGTTATGATAGTAACCTGTGAACAGATAATATCTTTGTGAATGCCAACCTATACCTGCTCAAACATGGACAAACCCAAGAGTATTAGTCATTTAAATAAGAAAAATAAGTATTCCCTATGAGATTCTTAAGCATGCTAAGAAGATGAAGACATGATCAAAATAACATGAAATAACAAGTAAATGAACATGAAATCCTAATCTAAGCTACTCAAACCCCATCCCATAGGGGGATTGGTGTCACTTTGATGTGGAAAGTGGACCTTTCCCAATCCCAATTTGATAAGCTCTAAGATCCTGATGAACAATGGTGATTTTGATGCAAAATGATAGTAGATTCAAACTATAATGATATGAAAAGCATGCAGTTGTGGATCAAAGTGGATTTGATAAATTTCAATTGCCCTCAAAGATAGTGATAGCAATTGGATGATTGATGGATGCAATGAGCATAATGACTTTGCATGAGATGATGGATCCATTTCAAGTAGAAGAGGCCTCTACTTATAGGATTTAAGGGTTGAATCTTAAAGAGTGAAATTGATGAATATGGGACTAAAAGGGGAGCCAATAGAATTGTGACACTTGTCACAAGGCTAATGGATGGAGGTGGAGCACATTTTGGAGAATGTGTAGAGTTAAGGCATGTAGGTGGATGTGTAAGAGGATGTAAGAGAATTAAATGAATATGGTTGAAATGTAAGAGAATGTTGTTGAAGGTGTAAGAGGGACAAGATGACATGTAAGTGCAATTAAATGCCTTTGTAAGAGGATTTATGAGTTTGGAAGAAGCATTGAAAACCTTGTAATAAGTTTAAATGCCTCTGGGAGGGAAAATCAACAAAAGGGGCTTTAAGAGAATATTCCCTAGAATATGCCTTTGTGAGGATAAATAAGGTAATTACTTATTTAAAAGAATTGATTTTCTTGTGCAACTTGGTTAGTTTACTTGTAGGTGAAGGGGTGAGGGGGATGTAAGAGAATTGAAGTCATGTTAATGAGGATGTAAGAGAAGTTAATGCCTTTGTAAGGGGATTAAATGCCTTTAGAAGAAGCATTGAAAACCTTGTAAGAAGTTTAAATGCCTTTGGGAGGGAAAGTCAACAAAAGGGGCTTTAAGGGAACATTCCCTAGAATATGCCTTTGTGAGGATAAATAAGGTAATTACTTATTTAAAAAAAATGATTTTCTTGTGCAACTTGGTTAGTTGACCAAGAGTTGACTCAACCAAGGGTGGGGTTAAAAGTTAGAGAAATGGGTAATGGAGATTAGGGGATAATTAGGTTAATTAATTTAGAATTAATTAATCTAAGTGGGATTAGGGGTAATTAGGTTGATTAATTTAGAATTAATTAATCTAAGTGGGATTAGGGGGTAATTAGGTTAATTAATTTAGAATTAATTAATCTAAGTGGGATTAGGGGGTAATTAGGTTGATTAATTTAAAATTAATTAATCTAAGTGAGATTAGGGGGTAATTAGGTTAATTAATTTAGAATTAATTAATCTAAGTGGGATTAGGGGTAATTAGGTTAATTAATTTAGAATTAATTAATCCAAGTGGGATTAGAGGTTTCTATGAAATTTGTTAAATAATTAGATTTATTTAAACAAATGAGAGGACATAGGGGTTTTAATTAAATAATTTGATTTATTTAAATAAATTAGATGAACATTAGTGAATTAATCTAATAAATTGCTTTATTTGATTAATAGTAGAAATTGATGAATTTAACTAAATACTAAGATTTATTTAATTAAATGGTTAGTGCAGAGGTGATTTAGGAGGAAGTGATGTTAATTAATCAAAATTAGATGATTGAACTATTTGAGTGTCTACATTTTGCGCCTCTTTGAAGCAACGTACTTGCTGCGTTGGTTCAAAGAGTAACACTGCCGAGATCAAAGTTCAATTTTTAATTTTTTTTTTTGGATGCCCCACTGATGCCCCAATGGAAGAAATTACGTTGCTACATTTTTCCCCCTCAAGATATTGAGTGGAAATGTCAATTTTCCGATCGAGAGATCACAATAAAAAAGTGAGGGGTGGTTCTACTGATCAGAGGACGAAAAGATAATTCTTTAGAAAGATTAGATATTTGACATGGACAATTTTGGTGATGTATAGACAGTCATCGGCCATGGGTAGCCTCATGTATATTTTGTGATATCACACATATTTTGGATAGAAATGTTAGTAAAGATAGAAGAATAAGAAGAATAAGATGGGTGGATCCTAGATTTTGAGAAGATGTAGAAGTCCAACAAGTCTTTGAATCGTCGAGACTTTATTAGATATGGTGATGAGTGATGATGATTTGCTTATCGAGGGATTGGGACACAAACGACACAAATTTCCTTATGTTTGATAACATACATAAATATGATGCATCAAGGTACAATTAACCAGGATGGCATGGTATCTAGTGCGATGGACTTTGACTCAACAAACAGATAAGAGTATCCCTGTTCACACCCGACATACAAAACCTTGCTAGGATGTACTTCAGATATTTCAAACATCTTGGACCAAAACATAGAAAGGAAAAACCTAACAATGTAATAGTCAATAAGACATCCAAAACATCCTCCCTACATACCAACAAAGTAAGCATCACCAAGGTCATATTACAAGAATATGCAAGAAGCACAACAAAAAAAAGATAATGATCAATGCACTAGTCCTTTTTCTCTAAATATTTTAGATAGACATCATCGAGAGGTCATGTGAATAGGTGCAATAATATAAATCATAAGAAAGATCAAGTAAACAAACAAGCTAATGTTCTTCATACCTCTAGCCAAGACTAAACTACGACGATGTCTGATGTTGATATCCATTGTAGGAAAGATATATCCTAGGACATGATGTTATCAGATGATTGTGAGACTAACGGGATGATGGGCTATTAATACCAAGAGTTAACCAACTTCTTTACCTACTATCCGAGACTTAAGAACTTTGCGTTTGCGTTTACACTTTTAAATTTGCTATACTTGTTTCTACTTGTTTTGCCAAAGGTTGAAGATGATGATTGATTTATTGTGAGTGGATGTTTATTGTGGGTGAAAGAGAAATGGGATGATTTTGGGTTTTTTGAATATTTTTTGGTTTTTTAAAATGTCTTGAGGCTGTTTTTAAGTTTTTCAAGATGTGTTACAAATGTTTTGATTTTCAAAATTTCCAATGGTTTTGGTGTTTTTTGAGATTTTGACCAAGAACCTAACCTAAAAACCTATCCTAGGGGCCTCAAGGGTTGATCAAAGATCAGCCTTGCCTATGTTATACACACAGAGACCATGTAGTTCGACTAACACATACTCGTTTATTGATTAGATATGAGCAATTGGATTGGCAGTTTATTATGATGGACACCTAAAGGACCTATCCTAGGGGCCTTGGGGGTTGATCAAAGATTATCCTTGCCTACTTTATACACGCAAAATCCTCGTAGTTCGACATGATGAGTATGTTTTTGACTTTTCTATTTTCAACCTGTTTTTGGATTTTTGACATGTTTTGGATGTTTTTTTGGATTTTTTTAGTTTTATGAATGTTTTTGGATCTTTTGATGTTTTGGAAGATTTTAGGATATACATGAATCTGATTCGACGTAGGTATAAGGACATGCCCCCAGTGTGATGTGATAGACTACCTCGATATAGGAAAGACAAACTAACCTTAGGAATGTTCCAAGTAGTACTAAAAGGGAACATGATACTTACACAAGATCAAGCCATGATGTGGATGCAGATGGGTGATGGAAGAAATGATGGATGAATGTGATGGAACGTGATGCAGACCAAGCCAATGAATCAATGGTGGATGGAGGGTGCTTATTTACACAAGGCGCCTAATTGCCAGGTTTTCACCAAGGTACTTGCCCAAAGCGCCACTGAAGTGGTTTTCACTAGAGGACGATTTTTTTCTTTACTGTTTTCAATCCTTTTTTTTTAATTTTTAATTTTTGGATTTTTTTGTATTTTTGGATTTATACCGTGCAAGATTAGGCATAAATTTTTTTGAGATGGGGGCCATTGATGGGCTCCTGCAAGGGCTCGCCTTTAGGTGTTGACAACTGATATGCTCCTGATTTGTAACTTGCCGTGATGATGAAGGGTCCCAACCAGTTGGGTTCAAATTTTCCCTTGCTTTCTGGATTTGGTACCTTCTTCTGATTTTCTTTTAGCATGAAATCTCCTTCCTGGAAGGAGCGACTTTTGATCTTTTTGTTATAGCTCCTTTTAAGATGGTTTTGATAAACCTATAGGTGGTTCAAAGCATCCATGCACTGCTCATCCAGTAATTCCAGCTCATTCAACTGTGACACCTGATACTCCTCATCAGTGATAAGATTCTGCAATGATATTCTTAGGGATGGGAGCTCAACCTCAATGGGAAAGATGGCTTCTGATTCGTAGACCAAGGAGAAAGGGGTTGGACCTATAGGTGTGTAGATGCTAGTTTGATAGGCCCATAGGGAAAGGTTTAACTGTAGAAGCCAGTCGCGACCAACTTCATTGACCATTTTCTTTAGGATTTTTAGAATGGATTTATTTGTGGCCTCACCTTGACCATTTCCCTGGGGGTAGTAAGGGGTGGAGAACCGGTGTTGGATGTTAAATATTTGGCATAGCTCATGGACATCTTGATTTTTGAAAGGTGTTCCATTATCTGAGATAAGGGCTTGGGGAACACCATAGTGACAGATGAGGTAATTCAAGATGAATTTAGAGATTTTCTTCCCTATGATATAGGTCATTAGGATGGTTTCTACCCATTTTGTGAAGTATTCTCTGGTGGTGATAATGAACTTGTGTCCATTAGATGAGGTAGGTGTGATTTTCCCGATGAGATCGAGTCCCCATTGTGAGAAGGGCCAAGGTGTGATGATTGGTTGGAGCTCCTGAGATGGTGCATGGATGAGGTCCCCATGTTGTTGGCATTGCATACATTTTTGGACATAGTCGTGAGCTTCCTTCTCCATAGTAGGCCAGTAGTACCTAGTCCTAAGCAGTTTCTTGGCCAAGGTCATACCATTAGAATGCAAACCACAAATACCATCATATACATCAGTTAAAGCAATCAAAGCTTCCTCGAGGTTAAGGCATCGCAAGAGGGTTCCTTTGATACTCCTACGGTAAAGGGTGTCACCTAAGATGACAAAGTGAGATGACTTTTTAATGAAGGTTTTCTTGAGATTTGGGGTGATGTTGGTGGGGAGGACTCCTATTTTCAAGTAGGTGAATATGTCATGGTACCAAGGATCACCGGGAGCAACGATTTCACATACGAACTCAGATTCTGGTACCTCAAAAGTTGGTATGAGAAGCTGCTCTACAAGAAATTCATGTTTATGGACATTTCTTGGGATATCTAGCAATGATCCGATTGTAGCCATAACATTAGTTGCTCTGTTGTTTACCCTTTGTATCTACTCAAATGTTATGTCGATGAAGAACTCCTTGAGATCCTCTACTAGCTTTTTGTACGAGGTAAGCTTATCATCCTTAGTTTTATATTCATCTGTGACTTGATTGATAATCAGTTGTGAGTCCCCATAGATCTTGAGTGCCATGATTTTCCATTGTACTGCAATCCAAAGTCCTATGAAAAGAGCTTTGTAATCCACAATGTTATTGGTACAAGGGAAAGGCAACCAATATGATTTTGGGATACAATCCCCTTGTGGTGTGATGAAGAGGATTCCTACTCCTGATCCATTGTGTGTGTATGACTCATTGAAATATACCTTCCAATGATCTGTTGCACTAAGGTTGAAAATGGATTCATCTGGAAACTCTAATACCAGTAGGTTTTCTACATATATGGGAGCTTCGGCCAATTGATCTGCAATAGCTTGTCCTTTGATAGCTTTCTGTTCCACATACTCAATGTCATACTCTGTCAATATCATCACCCACTTGGCCATCCATCCTATGAGTGTTGCTTTAGAAAGTAGATACTTGAGGGGGTCTATCTTGGCGATGAGCTTTATCTGATAAGCCAACATGTAGTGCTTGAATTTTTGTGAGGAAAACACTACTGCTAGATAAACCTTCTCAATGAATGTGTAGTTTAGCTCATGTCCCCACTAACGTTCTACTGATATAGTAAATAACTCTTTCTTTCCTTGTTTCATCATGCTGAGCTAATAGAGCCCCAAGTGATGTTGCTGTAGCTGATATGCATAGTATCAATGGTTTGTTCTGGATTGGTGGCATGAGGACTAGCGGTGTCAACAAGTATTCCTTGATTTGATTGAATGCCTGATCACATTTCCCATCCCATTTGTATGCTACCCCCTTGTGGAGTAGATGAGAATATGGGATGGTTTTATTTCCTAACTGTGCTATGAATCTGCGAATGGATTGGAGCCTTCTCTGCAAACCCCTTAACTACTTCAATGTCCATGGTGTTTCCATGTCAAGGATTGCTTTGAATTTCATAGGGTCTATCTCAATTCCCCTCATTGATACAATATATTGTAGGAGCTTTCCTGATTGTACACCGAAGACACATTTCTTGGGGTTGAGTCATACCTTATATTCTTCCAATCTGTCAAAGATTGGGCCCAGTGTTGATATGTGGTCCTGACATTTTCTTGATTTGGCTAGTATGTTGTCCACATAATCCTCTATAGATTTGTGAATCATATCATGGAAAATTAGAGTCATAGCCCTTTGGTAGGTAGCTCTGGTATTCTTTAACCCAAATGGCATCATGTTCCAACAGTAGGTGCCCCATGGACAAGTGAAAGTTGTTTTGTGTTGGTCATCCTTCATAATCATGATCTAGTTATATCCTGAAAACCCATCCATCAATGATAACATTTTGTGCCCTGTTGTTAGATCTACAATCATGTCAATGTTAGGAAGAGGAAAATCATCCTTAGGGAATGCTTTGTTTAGGTCCTAGCAGTCGGTGTAGATACAAATGCCCCCAGTGGGCTTAGAAATAGGTACAAGGTTGGAAACCCATTCGAGATAGTTAATGGGTCGTATGAAGCCAATGTCAAGGAGTTTCTATAGCTCAAGTTTGACCAATAATGTGATCTACGGGTGCATCTTTCTCAATTTTTGTCTTACTGGTTTCACCTCTGGATAGACGACTAGGTGAACTACTACCTCTAGATCAAGGCCTGGCATGTCAGCATTGGTCCACACAAAATTCACTTTCCTTTCTCTTAAGAATGTCACTAGATTTTCTTGTTCCTTGGCCAGGAGTGACTCGTCATAGAAAATGATGTGTGGAGTTTCTTCAATCCCCAAATTTACTAGGTTGTATTTCTCTGCTAGGACTGTTGATTTCTCTTGATGGATGGAACTAAGGGGAAGATTGAATCCCTCATCCTTTGACACCTTAGAGAGGTTTTCACCATCAGATACGTCCTTTCTTTTTACTATTTTTGGGTCAGAAAGTGCCATAGTGTGGTTTTCACTTAGAGACCTAGACGTTACTCTTAGATTTTCTATTTTGTGACTAAGAGATTCAATCATTTCCCCATAGTATGCATGTGTGTCCAACTTAATATCAAACCCTAATTTGTGGTCTCCATATGGCAGAGTATCCCTTAGTCCCATGAATTCTAAGAGAGCCTCATCATTTTCGAATGTGTCTAAGATTGGTGGTCCTCGTTGGTCATAGTCTATTAGTTGGGGTAAACAAGCTTTAGTTCAGTGGTTTGGTTACTTGACTTGAAAGACATGGTGGTAATCATAAAAAGGGAGGAGTATTCAAATAACATGGGTAGGTCGGAGAGGGGATCCTCAAAAGGATAATTGATCGATACAGGTATCGACAGAGAAGCTTTGACTATTTTAACCATAACACCTTTGCCAAGTATGGTTAACTTCATAGGGGTACATCCAAGGCCAAGCATTAACTACCCCTTTGTTGTCCTCATCCATCAGAAGAGTAGGCACATGTCTTTCATCTTGGTATAACAGGCTTGATATTACTTTTTCATCTACCACTTCCTGGCTTAGGTCTCCCCACCTTTTGAATGTGGAGGGTTCTGCTTTGAAGGTCTAAGATGTTGTGTTGTTTGGCTATGGTTTCCCATGAGATCTAGGAGATTGAGGTAACTCTCTTATCACAAAGGCACTCTTTTTCATTTTATAGTCCCCACATCCGTTATCTTGGATTACAACCTTGACATCTGGGATGTTCTGAATGGTGGGTGTCTTTGTCTCAAAAGTGGAGGCTAAGGTGGATGGATCGACATAAGGGGATGTGGGTCCATCATTTTTCAGGACTTGGGGAATCTTGTAATACTTGGCCTCTAGATTTTTACAATAATAAAAAGGTTCGGGATCACCATGGATCACGACTTCTTGGTTCTAATAAGGGAATTTGACACATTGATGGAACATGGATGTGATAGTTTGCATCCCATGGATCCATGGGTGCCCTAGGAGAATATTATAGGGGAGTTCAAGGTCAAGGACTTGGCAAGTGGTTTCCATGATTGCTAGCCATACTTGGATAGGGAGTTGAATGGTGCCTTGGGACACTCGTTCTTGATCATCATAGGCCCTGATGGTGAGACCTTTTCCTTTTTTGATGAAGTCCTCTAAAAAGACCAGATTCTTTATCAACTGTAGGGTACAAATATTCAAACCCACACCCCCATCCACCAAAACCCTTTTGACCTTGTTCTTATGGACTAAGACTTCTAGGTGGAGTGCATGGTTATGAGATGGTTGGGTTGGGAGATCATGTTTGAAGAATGTGAGGAGATGCGGTGTGGTGATATGTACAACCATAGCTTGCAATTTCTTTGCATCAAGATCTATGAGAATGGAGGATGTGTCCAATGCCTTCTCTAGGATGTCCCTATGTGCTGGTGATATTTTAAGCAACTCCATGATGGAGATCTGGGCAGGGGTATTTTTCAGTTGCTCTAAGACACTATAACCACTAGAGTTTGATTTTGAATTGGTGGCTAGTGCCTTGGGTGGTGGTGAAGGTCCTAGGATAGTAATTTTGCTGCTACGTGTGGTGACTCCACACTCAGCTCTAGGTCCTTTGATATTGAAAACTATTACCCATTCATCCAAAGATGTGACAACATGGTCATAGATGTGGTTTACATTGTTGTAACTCTTTCCTTTACTGTTGTTGCTTCCTTTATTGTGATCCAACATCAAATTCGTGTATATTTTGAGATCTTGATTCCTAGCTGGTTGTTCAATGGTTATAACCTTGTCGTTGATGAGATCTTGAATAAGATTTTTAAGTCTCATACAACTAGTTATTGTATGTCCCTTTATTTTATGGAAGTCACAAAGGTACTTCTCGTTATACTATGGTGGTTTAACTTGAGGCTCTTGATAATTTTTGTAAACAGGGAGTGTGATAAGATTTTCTTGTACCAGCTATTGGATGACAGATTCAAGTGGTTCCCCAAGTGGTGTATATTTTTCATTTCGGTGGGTATGATTTCTTTGGGGGTGGTCCCCCTTGAGCATTCACATTGTTGACTGTTTGATTGTTGGGTTGCTGTTGTGATGGGGTGTTTTGATGAATGGGATGTTGCGTGTTGATTTGATGAGTGTTTTGTGTATTTTTCCTTGGGGAATTGATAACAACTTTGGCATCAATGACACCATCATTGGTAACATTTTTATTCTTGGCCCACGTACGAGGTTTGTCATTGTAACTTTTCGATGGTCGATTGTCTTGGTACATGGGTGTGCCCCCTTGTGCTATAAGGGATCTTTTGATGTTGAGCGCCTTGGGGATCAATTGGTCATACTTTATGCATTGCATTTTCAAATGAAAGGACAAGGTCCCTTCAAGGTTGGAGATAATAGTCTCAATTTGTTGTTCTTCTGTCATAGACCATTTGCTCTTGCTGGCCTTGGATCGCCATCGTTGCAAGAATTCTGCAAATGTTTCTCCCTTGGCTTGTTTTAGGTCAGATAATTCTTCTAAACTCACTTCCACACCCAAGTTAAATGAATAATTTTTGATGAACAAGTCCATGATTTCTTGGGACTTTTTAATTCTAGGGGGGCAGGAGAACCATTGCATTGTTGGACCAGCCAAAATTTGAGGGAAGAGTCGCATCAGATAAGAATTGTCATATGCAACTTCCATACAATGTACGTGGAATTCCCTAATGTGATCTTCAAGATTTCTATTTCCTCGGTATTTATCAAATTTTGGTATTTTGAAGCCTGATGGAAATGGTACCATAGCAATACTTCTATCAAACGGATAGGGGCACAAATTTCCTTGTGTGTGTGATTTCTTTGTCTTTCATGATTGTATGTCCTATATCTATTATGAGAGCAACTTGAATTGTGTGGACAGATCATTCTATGGGTCAGGTGGTGGAATGTATGTGTTTTTGGGGTGGTATGGTTGGTGGATCGGTGGTGTTATATGGGATGATGTTTTGTTGGGTGAATGACGGAGTGGCACCTATTCCTTGTATGTTAAAGTTCAAAGTATTTGGTTGTGCACATAGGTTTTAAGACTTTGCTGTTGCACCAATAGTGTCTGCTAGTATGCTCGTTGTTGTTGCTGTGCCAACAATGCTTGTTGTCGGGATGCTTGTTATTGTGCTTGGTGTTGTTGCAAGGCTTGTTGATAGGCGTATTGTTGTAATGCTTGTGCTTGTGCTTGTTGCTGTTGTTGCTGTAGAAAAGCTTGTGCTTGTGCTTGCGTGACTTATTACGCAACTTGGGCGACTTGTGCGGCTTTGTGTAGTTGCAGTAAAGCTTGTGCTTGTGCTTGGGCAGCTTGCTATGCTTGAGCTTGTTGTGTTGCCTGTTGTGCTTGTTGTGTAGCTTGCTATGATTATGCTTGTTGTGCAGCTTGTTGAGCTTGGAATTGTTGCAATGCCTTTTGGTATGTTTGTTGGGCTGCTTGCAATGTGATACTATATTGATTTGTTGTATTTGGATTCAGAGATGGAGGCGGTGGATTTTGTGGGATGGTGTCAGATGATGTGATAGGTGGTTGTTGAGGTGTTTGTTGAGTGATGATGAGGGGTTGAGTGGTAGATGGTGGTTTCAAATTGATAGTTGATATGCTTGGTCCTTGTGAGACTAGATTTTGAGACATTTGGGATGTTGTAGATGATGTGATGATTGGTTGGGAGATTTGGATTGGTTCCACCTGGTGTTGCGATATTGGTGGCATGTTCAAAGGATTTGGTATTATAGATGTGGTGATTTGATTTGTGCTTGGAGGATTGATTTGATTTGCTTGGTTCTGGATTGTTGTGTTTAGTGAAGGGATTTTCCCTACATCTTGATTGGGTGTGGATGATGATGGAAATAGAGGAAATGATGGGAAGATTGGTGGTGCATACCCTTGAAAAATTGAGGATGATGCATTGAAAGTGCCCACTTGTCCTTGTGATATCATGGGGAGAGAACTTTGTGTATCAAGAGGGTATGCTAGTGTCATGGAAAAGGTGGAGGGGTTGTTTGTATCATGGAAGATGAGTGGTACATATGGATGTTTAGGGTCTTGTGGGATGGTGCTAGGAATACCCAAGATTGTGTTGGCCTCCAAATTTTGGTTGTTGACAAGTGGATGCCCTTGAAGGGCTTGGAGTAGTGAACTTCCCTTGGTGATCATTGGTTGACTTGGGGCATGCGATGATGGTGGTTGTATGATTGGTTGAATGATGCTTGGGAATGAAAGCATGAATGATGTTTGAGGCATGTTCCCAAAATATTGTTCAACAATAGTGCTCACATCAAAATCGGAAGGGAGTTTAGCCTCTTCCTTTGCTAATGCCAACATGTATTGCATGGGATTGAGCCTCATGACTGTGTTGACAATCTTGTGTGTTTTAGGATTTTGGACTAGTTCCAATATTTCATCTTGGGACATCCCTTGGAAGTTGTTGGTGATATCCTCCACTTGGCATCCCCCCTCTTGAGGATCTTGAGGTATTTGAGGAGGATTAAGTGGAGGGTTGATAGATACCCTAGGGTTGAATTCTATTTGACTTAAATCACTTGAGGTTGATGTTTCTTTGTTTTGCTCCATGATCTTCTTGTGTTGTGACCTTGTTTGGACCATAAATTTGGGATCAACTTTTAGGAATATGGGGGATGAACCTTTAACTCCTTTGGTTGATATAAAATTTAGGTGCAAAAAGAAATTATAGGATGTTTGTAAGGATCAAATGATGATGATGTGATAAATGAAGGGTGGATGATATGGACACTTAAACTTTTGAGAACTTTGGAGGGATACTAGACTTTAGGATTTACGATTTTGATTTTGATTTGGTTTGATTTGGATAATGGACTTGTAGATCCCAAGATGTTAGATGTTACCTTGGGGTAAACTTGTCCAAAGAGGGTGATAATTTAACTAAATGTGTGAGAAAGGATTCATCCCCACACACCTAGCCAAACAAAGTGATTTTGATTTTGATTTATGGATTTACCAAAAGTCTAGCATAGATGATTTTTCCAAAGTTCTAAAAGTTGTTTGGGAGATGGGTTTGATAAATGTTGTGACAAAATGGAAGTGTTGGTTTTGATCCTAGATGAACCTAAAAAGACTTTGTTTACAAGACCAATGTGTTGAAGAACATGCTATTTCCTATAAAGTGTTAAAAATCATAGGGTTCATATTGAGCATACATGTTCAGATTGTTGAGCGGAATAAGTCTATAAGACCTTGTTACCTTCTTGCTTATCTTGCGGTATTGTCTTAGGTTACACTTTCTAATGTATGTCCTTATAGATTTTTGAGTATGAAACCTAAGTTTAAAGTGACGGCATAAAGACTTTTGCTTTGGAATTTTGACCTTGCAGGAAATCATGAAGTAAAACACATGTGTGGGGTTCAATTGTCTTTTTATCTTGATTAGATGAATTATTTTAACCACATCAACTCATCTTGTTTAAATTCCCAAACTAAATGTCTATGTATTAGCTCCTTTTCATTCCACAAGATCCATTATGTGAAAATCAAAGAGTCAAGGCCATAGTTTCCCTAGGTTGACTTTGAAGAGAGAAAATTGAGATATGAGCCCAAATATTTAGAAGCCTCTAAGGATAAAATCCTTAGGGACAAGTAGTAATAATTGGACTCTTCAAAGGTATTCACTCTTTCCAAAGGGTTTGAAATTTTGATGATTGTTAAATGTTTGTTTCAATGTTTTGGAATCAAGCAATGTGTTCAATTGACTCACAAGCAGTAACATTCCTAGCTCAAGTGGTACGCTTTTCTTAGCAGGCTTACCTCATGCTCTTCGTAGTAGAAGAGATGACTTTACATGCAATTGCGGAAAGAGTGTAGAGGTATGTTAAGAATGAAGTCTTAACCTCTACACTTTAACCAAAATGAAACATGGCAAGTAACTTCTTGGAAATAAATTACAATGCACTACTTTGATAAAATCTTTGGATGGACAAGTTGGCCACTACTTAAACAAGGTTCTTTATTGACAACAAACTGAGAACACCCAGCCATATACACACCCGCTTTGCCACTTAAGGCTCTTACTACCATTCCCGTTCCACTTAAGGCATGGTACTAGGTGTAGTATGTTATACAGTCCAAGATTGAAGGTGCTTTCTCACGATTTCCCAACCTTTCATATAGCCTACCGATAAACGTTCTTGCAAGAACTTGCCTATGAGTTTCCCCTTGTAGGGTGTGTCTCATAGTAAGCCCTCTCTTAAGGGTGACACGAAGCATAAAGGTATACTTAAGTATTTATTTGAACACCTAAGATCACACGAAGCGCAAGGGGAGAGGATACGTACTACAAGTGCACACAAGCAATGAAGTACACTTGAGTGTTTCTCTTCACCCAAGATCGCACAAAGTGCAAGGGGAGTGGATATGCACTACAAGTGTGTCACAAAAAAGAAAGCATTCATTCATTTTAACCTTGTAAAACAAGATGAGTTCATTTTAAGCACCAAACTGAGTGTGAGTTTTCCTTGTTCAATTTTATCCCACATAGCAATGTCTAGTAAATTTCTAAGTTCAATTTTAACCAACTTGAAAAGCTTAAGTAGATGGTTAATTTTAAGCCCAAAGTAATGCTAGTTAGTTCTAAAATAGAAAATGAAGAGCAGAATTGGAAATCCTAAGCTATTATAATGAGCATTAAAAAATGCTTTTAGTTTTCCAAGTTGATGTTTCTCTTCAATCTGCAAATAATATCAAACTAGACATGTTATCAAACATGGCGTGTTATCAAACCTAAGCACAACAACAAGCAAAAGATAATTTCCCTCCTTCTAGTGCCAAAATGTGAATGCCAACCTATACTTGCTCAAACATGGACAAACCCAAGAGTAATAGTCATTTAAACAAGAAAAATAAGCATTCCCTATGAGATTCTTAAGCATGCTAAGAAGATGAAAACATGATCAAAATAACATGAAATAACAAGTAAATGAACATGAAATCCTAATCTAAGCTACTCAAACTCCATCCCATAGGGGATTGGTGTCACTTTGATGTGGAAAGTGACCCTTTCCCAATCCCAATTTGATAAGCTCCAAGATCCTGATGAACAATGGTGATTTTGATGCAAAATGATAGTAGATTCAAGCTAAAATGATATGAAAAGCATGAAGTTGTGGATCAAAGTGGATTTGATAAATTCGAATTTCCCTCAAAGATAGTGATAGCAATTGGATGATTGATGGATGAAATGAGCATAATGACTTTGCATGAGATGATGGATCCATTTCAAGTAGAAGAGGCCTCTACTTATAGGATTTAAGGGTTGAATCTTAAAGAGTGAAATTGATGAATATGGGACTAAAAGGGGAGCCAATAGAATTGTGACACTTGTCACAAGGCTAATGGATGGAGGTGGAGCACATTTGGAGAATGTGTAGAGTTAAGGCATATAGGTGGATGTGTAAGAGGATGTAAGAGAATTAAATGAATATGGTTGAAATGTAAGAGAATGTTGTTGAAGGTGTAAGAGGGACAAGATGACATGTAAGTGCAATTAAATGCCTTTGTAAGAGGATTTATGAGTTTGGAAGAAGCATTGAAAACCTTGTAAGAAGTTTAAATGCCTTTGGGAGGGAAAGTCAACAAAAGGGGCTTTAAGGGAATATTCCCTAGAATATGCCATTTTGAGGATAAATAAGGTAATTACTTATTTAAAAGAATTGATTTTCTTGTGCAACTTGGTTAGTTTACTTGTAGGTGAAGGGGTGAGGGGGATGTAAGAGAATTGAAGGCATGTTAGTGAGGATGTAAGATAAGTTAATGCCTTTGTAAGGGGCTTAAATTCCTTTGGAAGAAGCATTGAAAACCTTGTAAGAAGTTTAAATGCCTTTGGGAGGGAAAGTCAACAAAGGGGCTTTAAGGGAACATTCCCTAGAATATGCCTTTGTGAGGATAAATAAGGTAATTACTTATTTAAAAGAATTGATTTTCTTGTGCAACTTGGTTAGTTGACCAAGGGTTGACTTAACCAAGGGTGGGGTTAAAGGCTAGGGAAATGGGTAATGGAGATTAGGGGATAATTAGGTTAATTAATTTAGAATTAATTAATCTAAGTGGGATTAGGGGTAATTAGGTTGATTAATTTAGAATTAATTAATCTAAGTGGGATTAGGGGTAATTAGGTTAATTAATTTAGAATTAATTAATCTAAGTGGGATTAGGGGTTTTTATGCATTTGTTAAATAATTAGATTTATTTAAACAAATGAGGACATAGGGGTTTTAATTAAATAATGTGATTTATTTAATTAAATTAGATGAATTTTTGTGAATTAATCTAATAAATTGCCTTATTTAATTAATAGTAGAAATTGATGAATTTAACTAAATACTAAGATTTATTTAATTAAGTGGTTAGTGCAGAGGTGATTTAGGAGGAAGTGATGTTAATTAATTAGAATTAGATGATTGGACTATTTGAGTGTCTACAATCTTATCCCTTCAACATGACTTTAAATGCAAGTTTATATTTCCGAATGTTGTAGTCAAAGTTAAGCCAAGGTGATAGAATATTTTCATTCACATACCTATATTACTGCAACAATTCGTATCTTAACAAAGGAATACAAATTATTTCATTTTTTTAATACAAACTACTCCTCAATAGAAATAGAAAATGTCATCTTCAATTAGATGGAATATATTTATTCGAAATAGAACAAATGTATAGTTAACCTTCATTTTCAATAAGGAAAATATTTCTAGACAAGTAACTTAAGAATTCATAGCTTCTAGTAAGACCCCACCTTGCACGTGATTATTGCATGTGACTAGTAAAACCCTATTTTTTTTTACGTTTTCTTAAACATATGGTAAGAAGTAGTGTGATTATGTGACAATATTCTTGCATTTCATTCTTACATTTTTATTGATGTTACTATGAAGGAGTTAGGACTCATAAATTGTGAATATGAGTTGAAATTGTGAATGAAATTGTTGTACAATCAAATCTTATTTCAGCTATCAGATTAATGTGATATATGATTGTTGCTTATGGTTTCATTGGTAATGTGCAGGAAAGGAAGAGTGTTCGTACGAGAAGGGAAGACCATTGAGAACACATCAAAAGACATCTCCTTGAGGTCATGAATTTGAACCCCTTTTTGGCGCTTAAAAATAAATAAAGTTAATAAGTTGGTAAATTAAGGTGGTGAGGGTTGATATTAAAAGGATAATTGATTATGTGCTATGTGGGTGTAAGTGGGGCTAGGGGTTAGAAACCCTTATCCGAGTGTGAAACTCGGATGGATCCTTAAGTGGGTCTTTAAAGAGGGTTGTTGGTCAATTTCTTGGTTGGGATGCAAAAATAAACCCCCTAGGGTCTATACCATAGTGGTAGGGGTCAAGTGGGCATGCAATAGGGCTCCAAGGACATAATTTGACTCCTTAAAAGTCCTCATAATGAGAAGTGACGAATTTTGAGGAGGGGATGGGGGTGAAAAGATTGAGAGGTTTTCCAAGTGCATGTTCCCCTCTTTAATGAGGAAAGATCCTCATTAATGGAGGGAGGTACACTTCACACCTCCCCATTCAAAGGTTGCAAGTTGAAACTCCTATATATCTTGGAGAGGAAGGAAGAGTGGGATGTTAACCACTTCTCCTCTTGAAGAACTTGAGTGGATATGGTAGAAAGAATGAGGAGAGGAGAGGAGTCCACCTCTTTGGGGTGATAGAGATCAAGATGGCTTGGCTTGGAGAGGAAAAATGGATAAAAGAGTTCAATCCCTTCACCTAAAGAAAGATACAAGTTCTCTACTTTCATTCTCCCTTGTTTATTTGTTGTATGATGGTGTCATGATTGTATGGATATTTGTTGAATAGGATAAGTGGGGAGCCTATATGTATGCAATTTGATGTTGTGTCATTTTTATCTCTTTTGTAAAGTTGGAGAAGACTCCATTCATCATCTTGGGGTTGAAATATTTCTTGCTCGGGGGTATGGCTAGAGCCCATGAGGCTTCATGATGCCATTACAATAGGCTGGAGAGCAAGCCTTACTAGTTTTGTATGATTTTTTATTGTATTATTAGATATTGTTGTAATATTGAAAGTAGTATTTTGTTGAAAATGGAGGGATGAAAAGAGAAAATCCTTGTTATGTGCATGTACAAATCACAGTTTCTTAATATTTTTTGTGATCTTAAATTTAAAGAAGTAAGTTCATATATGTCAAATGAATAACTTAGAAAATAAAGCCTTATCATTTTGTATGAAATTATTTACAAATTTATTTAGGAGAATCAAAGAAAAATGTTGATTGATCTCTTTACACTGTCAACTCCTTATTTCACTTAAAACATCATAAGAATGAAATGGTTGAACCCATTTGGTAATGAAAAAATGAACAACTGTAAGATGATTTTTTTTGCTGCTAAGAATGTTATAATATAATTTTAAGGAAGTTTTAAGGAACAAATCATGTTAGTAGATTTCACCTATTGAAGATAAGTGAATCTAAATATCAGGGTTTATAAGTATAAACAAAACAAAAATAATTTGCACATATAAATAAGTTTTTTACCTGGCAATGCATGTAGGTTTCAACTTGATGCTATTTCCTTTCCTTTTTACTTTTTTTTTTCAATAAAATTAGACTAAGATATAGCTAAACTCTAAACCATATCAAAGAATGTGATGAGCATGAGCATTTTTTAAATTAATTGGCACAATTTACATTACAACAAGATGTATTTTCACTATTCAATATTGAGGTAAAATTTTAGAGAAATAAACATTTATACAATTTCTATCAAATGGAATATGAATTATATTTAGATCTGTATTAAATTAATTATATACTTACATTAATTTTTGGACTGAAACAAGAAAAATAGATCTGCACATTTGAACAGGGTTAATACAATTTTTTGTTGTCCATACTATGCGAATAGAGGTTTTAAAAGAGGTTGCCTTTTTTCCCCCCAACTTCATGCTAGAATAAATGAAATATAAAACACAAAATAAAAATAAAAATAAAATTCCTTTATGGTTCTGCTCTATCAGTTTTTCTTAAACCATCTATCAGCACTTTGATCCACTGTAGAATGGTTTGCAAGCCTTGACCAATATCTACTTCTTCACGCTGTAAGTCCATAATCTTGCTTACTCTTGAACCACTAGAAGATATGCTCATCAGAGCCACTTTACTCTAAGGTTATGCAAACTACTATAAAACTAAGATGGCTTTGGTAGGATGTGTTAAAAGATGAGTTATGGGCAGAGTGTAAAACACTAATTTATTCAAAATACATTATTTGTAGGAAGATAATGATTTCTTTGAGCATCCCTTGGGTTGGTGAAACACTAAGCGACCATTGTACTTGTTAGTATTAAAAAAACCAATCTTCCTGGTGGATCTTCAAAACCTGTAAGTAGCGTAGTTGGTTGTAGCCTCCATAAGCGGTGAGCATAGAGGCCATTGTCCTATGTTGGGCGTGGTCTACATTGACCCTAGAGTGCTAGAATTGGAGCTTCAACAACCAAACAACATAAGGGTTGCCAGCGCTAAAATAAAATAGCTATTTAAACTGGTCCTCCTAGTATTTAAACAAAAATAAAAGGGATAAGCTTAAACATAATAAACTTGCAAGTTGAAGATTTCAGTGCCTATTTAGTTCCTTGGGAAATGAAGTTTTGTGGTATGCATCCAACAAGAAAAAAATTAGGGTTGTAAAATTTATCTAACATAAAGTCCTTACCAGGATTAAGTGTCCCACTTCCTTTGGGAATTCTCTTGCTATTTTCAATTCGGTCAAAAGAAAGAATAAAAAGGAGATATCAAACATGCTAATTTTTTTTCCCTTGGATGTTTGCCAACATAGTTCATAAATATTACTGTCATAAATACACTAACCTTTTTGAATGAGCCACCCTCATTTATTACCTTGTCAACATAAAAGATTGGAGATCTAATAATTCAGGGTTGTGGCATGATGATTAAGCTATCAACCTCTAATTAATTTAAAAGAGTGAATTCTCTAGAAAGTAGTTGTGTCACTGTCAACACTATTGCTGACTTCATTAGCCAATGGAAAAAAAGAAGAAGATTAAGTCTCAGAGGATGTTATTGCATGGCTCGCCCCAATAATTTGTATCCATAATAATAATTTTTGCATCTAGTGGTATTATTTTTTGAGAGAAAAATTAGTTAGTTCTGATAACTGCAACATGAGTTGAAATACCATGGAAAGAATGTCAGTGATCACTATGTTATTAAGGCTAACTCAAATAAAATGGGTATTAGTAGCAATTTATTTATTGTAGCGAATGTGGCTATTGGTATTTATGAATTAATGACTTTGGTGGAGGGTGTTATGGGATATTCAATAATGCCAATAATAATACTATCTTCAGGAATCTTAAATGCTAAAGAGAAAATCAATATGATGATCTAATATTGTCAAGTAAAATAGTTTTACTTAATCTTGTAAAATCGTGAATAATGTTCACTTATAATATTAATATAATATCATCAGCATTAGATTATCAATCGCTTAATAAAAGAGTTTTAATTAGGTATATATTTATTAAGAAAATCTACATTGTCATTAAATCTTAATCATGGATAATTTATAGTAATATAATAGAGCTTAACTACGATTTTTTTAATAAAAAGGGGTAAAAACTTTATTGAAATTCAGAAAGGAGCACTACAAAGAAAGCAAAGGACCGAGGTCCTAGGAACCAGCAAAAACAAACGAAAATAACAAGAACAAGCTCATCCAACACCATTCCCATCCCTATCCTCAACAAGAATTTTCTCCAAATCACAACGGAGCACCTGAGGAACCAATTCCCACTCCTGAACTCTCCATCCATCCAAGTGCTCTGAAGGCCATTTCACCAAGCAGTCAGCAGCCCTATTCCACTCTCTCAGAATATGAACAAAAGTCACCATCTCCATCATCGAACTAACTTGTAAAATCTGATGCACCACCATAGCCAACTGCCAACTAACATATGCCACTTTTTGCTTAATAAGCAAATTGATCAAGACCTGGGAATCGGATTCACAAATAATCCTTCTCCATCCCAAAGCATAAGCCCTCTCCAAGGCGTGAAGAATAGCCAACCCTTCCACCAGGTTGATAGTCTACGCCCCTTCATAGATAGAGAAGAGAAAGATTACCGAGCCCGAAGAATCCCTACCAATCCCCCCAATACTTGCTGGTCCAGGATTGCCCCTTGAGGAACCATCAGTATTAATCTTCAAGACACCATTAGGAGGTTGCCACCATCTACCATCCCTGTTAACTTTCTGCTTTGCTTGTCACCCTCTCCTAACACACGCAGAGGCCAAGGACAACCCCTAAAAGCCTAGACGCTCCACCATCTCAACATCCCTTTTTCCAGGGGAAA
>VDFB02279743.1:0-87770 GCA_007258455.2 Sequoia sempervirens | reverse complement strand
TCCTTTGAGGTATGTCCTTGAGATAAAATCAGCAAAAGATAAGAGATTGGTATCCTTTCGTTGTGATAGGTTGATCACATCGATACCCTTCTCCTATGCATGTGTTGTGATAGAATCTTGAACTCTTGGGAGAGTTGATTCTACATGCTAACCATTTATGCATTCAAGAAGTCTGCAGCTGTGCAGATTATTCTTTTATTGTGCAGAGTTAGGCACTCTCAAGAGGAGCAAACAAATGGATGAACGAAGAAGCTATATCAAATATGATAGAGATAAGTTCCTTTATCCCTTTAGCTTGATTTCTCTTAGAATGATTTGATTATTCATGTTCTAACATTAGCCATAAATTCCCATGTGTTCATACTAAATTGAGATAGCAAAACTGTATGATTCTAGTCTTGAAAATCAAAAACAATTGGTAACCTCTCTCTAAATGCTTTGTGAACAGCTAGAAGCCGAAAAGTTATGAGAGACTTCTTGGGGAGTTCTAAAGCAGAAATCAAGAGGGAGTTATGTACCTTGCTGAGAAGAAGTAAAGGTCACAGCATCGCAAGGTCAAAGATTCAGAGGGAGCCAACTAAAGCTTTAGCAGATGATTGTGCTACAGACCAGAAGGGAACCTCTAGTGATTGCTTCAGCTGAGTTCCGCTATGAAGAAAAAAAGCAGTCTTCTGTAACACTGCATACAGAGAAGGCCAAGTACACTACAGCCTGTGAGTTAGCTCAAGAAGCAGTACTACTGAAGGCTGTACAGTTGAGATACATCATCACTGATGAGCAGATGGCAGATATTCTCACCCAATTTCTCACCAGGATAAAAGCTTGTACACTCTCGAGACAAGCTTGGTATGGCGGAGAATCCAGCCTTGACTGAGTATGAGTCTCAGTATCAGTGAGCCTTGCTTAATGAGTTCTTCTCTGTGAGAGAAGTTCGAGGTGAAATCCCTTGTTAATGCATTTTCTTCTGTGACGGAAGAATTTGAGGTGAAAGCCCTTGTTTCCACCCTCTGAGAGAGTCATGGTGGATGTCATGTGTGCGACTCCATGACATATGATGTACTTGTGTTTCACCCTCTGGGAGAGCCATGGTGAAAGTCACAATGAGGTGACAACATCACGCAACTGATGAACACTCGTACTTACTATTGCATCTTCTTCTGCGACGGAAGAATTTGAGGTGAAAGCCCTCGTTTCCACCCGCTGAGCTGAGTCATGGTGGATGTCATGTGTGTGACTCCATGACAACATCACGCAAGTGATGAACACTTGTGCATACCACACATGAGGTGTATCCATTATATCACATTAAGGTGATATGCTTTCACGATGAGGTGATAAGCTCATCTCTATACATGGGTATAGCCATGATGATCAAATACCACAATGAGGTGATATGCCATTTCACACATGGATGTAGCCATAATGTTCGTTATCACATTGCCGTGATACTTCTCTCCTTACATCTGATTGCAAGGAATGATGGGTAATGGATGTCATATTGAGATGTTTGTGCAGCTAGAAGTTCTCTCCCTAGCTGAGAGGGAGTGTTGATGCATTAGCAGCGTCGGTAGCTCCTTCTAGCTTAGTATTTTTATTGAAGACATAAATTAAAGATAGCCGTAGGCTATTTAATTTATGCTCATTATCATTATGCTCATGGCCGACATAAAAGTTAATTAGAATACATTTAAATCAAAGCCGTCTATCATTAAGAACATTAATGTTTATCTCAAGATGGCCGACCTCTTGTGAAGAGGAGTGAAATCTTTATGAAGGCCGACATACATGATGGGATGCGTCTCTTTCACTGGCATATATATTCAACATAATTCATTCATGCTAAGCATCGAAGGGCAGTCTGATCATTCACACAAGTTGTTCTAAAGCCGAATTCAACTGTTGATCTAAAGTGCGAATCCAGTAAATTCATCAAAGCGAATATTACCATCACTTCAGAACGAATCCAGTGGTCTGACCCTTGTGGAAATCATTAAAGACACAGATCATACATATTTCTGAGTGCGTACACTGCTGAGTCCAGGGCGAATCCATTCAAGGGTGATCAGCGAACTTACTGATTTGAGTCATACTGAAGCTTAAGTCAAATCTCTGGCTGTCTTCCACTGCGAGCTGAAATTGAGTTCATCGGGTTGGCAAAGGCTGTTAAGTGAGTATTACTCAAAATTTATCATTGAACTCATCTGTCGGTGACATCGTCAAGTGCTAGGCTGTTAGAGTAAGAACTTTGTCATCTACGTTTGCTGCCTTTACCAGGTGTGATCTGAAGGCTTCTATTTGTCTTTGTTAAATTTTCTTTGATACTGTATATTGGTCTGGTGTTAAGACCTCATTGTATCTTGTAAAGACTGCCACTGTTGCATTATAAGTAAGAGAGATCTTTGTTGCTGGGTTTTTCTCCCTCAAGAGGAGGGTTTTCCCAGGGTATATGCTGTGTTATCTTGTCTGATTTATGTTTTAATTCTCTCCGTATTTAATCTGTTCACACAAATTAACATGGTATCAGAGCAGGTTTGAGGATCGTGAACAGATTATTACAAATCAGCATCTTTTTGTTGTTCACTCATCCTACTCAGCCAAGATGGTAAATGGTTTGAAGGTTGAAGACAGACTTGAAGGTGCAATTAATTTCACTTCATGGAGATTCAGGATCATGCTCGCCTTGCGTGAAAATGATTTGGGCAACCTCTTGGAGCCTAGTATTTCTGAACCTGAGGAGGCAGAAGAAAAGGAGTGGCTGAAGAAAGACATCAAGGCAATGAAGATTCTGGTTGACTCAGTCAAGGATCATATTGTTCCTATCATTTCTAAGTTGAAGACAGCAAGAGATATGCTCAAGACCTTGGAAGAAATGTATGAAGTCAACAACACCAGCCGTGCCCTTGCACTGAAGCATCAATTGCATCATGTAAAGATGGCAAAGGGAGAGTCAGTTACTGCATACTTTATGAGGATCTCAAACTTGAGAGACCAGCTCTCTACAATTGGGTATATAGTTGATGATAAGGACTTAACCATGCTCGCCCTCAATGGGCTGCCTTTGTCTTGGGAATCCTTCATTCAAGGAATCAGTGCAAGATCGAAACTGCCTAAGTTTGATCGCCTAAGATCTGATTGCATTCAAGAAGAATCAAGGTTAGTGGCAAGAGGAGTCGGTCAAAGTTCAAAGAATGAAGACATTCATGTCCTTGCTTCGCATGTCTCAAAGAAGAAGGAAAAAGATGGAAAGAAAACCTTCTTCAAGAGAAATCGGGACAAGGGAAATGACAATGCACCTCCATCCAAGAAGAAGAGGGATATGTCCAAGATTCAATGCTTTAGGTGTGATGAGTTTGGACACTTCGCCAAGGATTGTCCAACTAGGACAAATCAGCATGCTTCATTTGCAGATGCAAATAAGTCCTCTCCTCAGAAGGACTCCAGAAAATTTCTACTTTGAATTATGGGCCTGTGTTCAAATCGTAAAAGTTACATGTTGATCTGTGCTTAAAGCCATAGTATCTTACAGTATTCTTTATTTGTTGTATCTTGGACATTGCATACTTAAGGAGTGTGTTACTTCCCTTAACTTGTGATTCTTTGAATATTTCTATTGTGAGTTGATCTAGACTTCATGTAAATCCTTTGAGGTATGTCCTTGAGATAAAATCAGCAAACGATAAGAGATTGGTATCCTTTCGTTGTGATAGGTTGATCACATCGATACCCTTCTCCTATGCATGTGTTGTGATAGAATCTTGAACTCTTGGGAGAGTTGATTCTACATGCTAACCATTTATGCATTCAAGAAGTCTGCAGCTGTGCAGATTATTCTTTTATTGTGCAGAGTTAGGCACTCTCAAGAGGAGCAAACAATTGGATGAACGAAGAAGCTATATCAAATATGATAGAGATAAGTTCCTTTATCCCTTTAGCTTGATTCTCTTAGAATGATTTGATTATTCATGTTCTAACATTAGCCATAAATTCCCATGTGTTCATACTAAATTGAGATAGCAAAACTGTATGATTCTAGTCTTGAAAATCAAAAACAATTGGTAACCTCTCTCTAAATGCTTTGTGAACAGCTAGAAGCCGAAAAGTGATGAGAGACTTCTTGGGGAGTTCTAAAGCAGAAATCAAGAGGGAGTTATGTACCTTGCTGAGAAGAAGTAAAGGTCACAGCATCGCAAGGTCAAAGATTCAGAGGGAGCCAACTAAAGCTTTAGCAGATGATTGTGCTACAGACCAGAAGGGAACCTCTAGTGATTGCTTCAGCTGAGTTCCGCTATGAAGAAGAAAGCAGTCTTCTGTAACACTGCATACAGAGAAGGCCAAGTACACTACAGCCTGTGAGTTAGCTCAAGAAGCAGTACTACTGAAGGCTGTACAGTTGAGATACATCATCACTGATGAGCAGATGGCAAATATTCTCACCCAATTTCTCACCAGGATAAAAGCTTGTACACTCTCGAGACAAGCTTGGTATGGTGGAGAATCCAGCCTTGACTGAGTATGAGTCTCAGTATCAGTGAGCCTTGCTTAATGAGTTCTTCTCTGTGAGAGAAGTTCGAGGTGAAATCCCTTGTTAATGCATTTTCTTCTGTGATGGAAGAATTTGAAGTGAAAGCCCTTGTTTCCACCCTCTGAGTTGAGTCATGGTGGATGTCATGTGTGCGACTCCACGACATATGTTGTACTTGTGTTTCACCCTCTGGGAAACCATGGTGAAAGAGTCACAATGAAGGTGACAACATCAAAATGATGAACACTCATACTATATTATCGCTATTACTGCGGAAGGAGAATTTGAAGTGAAAGCCCTCGTTTCACCGGTACATTTGAGTCATGAATTGGGTCATCATGTGTGTGACTCCCATGACAACATCGCATGAAGTGATGACATGGAATTGGTTGGTTTGAAGTCGCTCATCTCTATATAGGTATAGCTATGATGATCAAATACCACAATGAGATGATATGCCATTTCACACATGGATGTAGCCATGATGTTCGTTATCACATTGAGGTGATACTTCTCTCCTTACATCTGATTGCAAGGAATGATGGGTAATGGATATCATATTGAGATGTTTGTGCAGCTAGAAGTTCTCTCCTAGGCGAGAGAATGTTGATGCATTAGCAGCGTCGGTAGCTCCTTCTAGCTTAGTATTTTATTGAAGACATAAATTAAAGATAGCCGTAGGCTATTTAAGTTATTCTCATTATCATTATGATCATGGCCGACATAAAAGTTAATTAGAATACATTTAAATCAAAGCCGTCTATCATTAAGAACATTAATGTTTATCTCAAGATGGCCGACCTCTTGTGAAGAGGAGTGAAATCTTTATGAAGTCCGACATACATGATGGGATGCGTCTCTTTCACTGGCATATATATTCAACATAATTCATTCATGCTAAGCATCGAAGGGCAGTCTGATCATTCACACAAGTTGTTCTAAAGCCGAATTCAACTGTTGATCTAAAGTGCGAATCCAGTAAATTCATCAAAGCGAATATTACCATCACTTTAGAATGAATCCAGTGGTCTGACCTTTGTGGAAATCATTAAAGACACAGATCATATATATTTCTGAGTGCGTACACTGCTGAGTCCAGGGCGAATCCATTCAAGGGTGATCAGTGAACTTACTGATTTGAGTCATACTGAAGCTTAAGTCAAATCTCTGGCTGTCTTCCACTGCGAGCTGAAATTGAGGTTCATCAGGTTGGCAAAGCTGTTAAGTGAGTATTTACTCAAAAATTTATCATTGAACTCATCTAATCAGTGACATCGTCAAGTGCTAGACTGTTAGAGAGATAAGCGAACTTTGTCATCTCTGTTTGCTGCCTTTACCAGGTGTGATCTGAAGGCTTCTATTTGTCTTTGTTAAATTTTCTTTGATACTGTATATTGGTCTGGTGTTAAGACCTCATTGTATCTTGTAAAGACTGCCACTGTTGCATTATAAGTAAGAGAGATCTTTGTTGCTGGGTTTTTCTCCCTCAAGAGGAGGGTTTTCCCAGGGTATATGCTGTGTTATCTTGTCTGATTTATGTTTTAATTCTCTCCGTATTTAATCTGTTCACAAAAATTAACAGTTCTATTGTGATGGATGAGTGGATTGATATTAGACATCGACCACTCATCAATATCATAGTTACATGGCCAACTAACTCTAATTTTCTTAGAGCCGTTGATTGTTTAGGGAAACATAAGGATGCAAACTTCTAGGTTAACATTTTGAAAGAGGTCATAGAGGAGGTTGGGGCCTCATGTTGTACACGTGGTCATTGATTCATCATGTGTGTGCAAATTGGCTGGTATGATGGTGGAGGGTGCTTACAAGCACGTCTTTTGGACCCGACGTGTTCCTACATTGAAAGATAGGGAAAATAGATTGGGTGAAGCAAGTGGCAGGAAAAGCTAGAGTTCAAATGTTCATTTACAACCACGACACCTCACTTACTCTTTTCAAGACTTTTTCAAAGAAGGAATTCCTGAAACTTGTGGAGAGAAGATATGCTAGTTATTTCATTTTGTTAGAGAGGATGCTTGAGGTGCATGAACCTCTACAATTGATGATGGTGCATTCAAAGTGAAGGAGATGGCCTAATTCAAGCTCTATTAAAAGAAAAACTATCAAAGAAAGGGTTGTTAATGACAATTAGTGGTCCACTGTGAGGTAAGATATTGCTGATTTTATTAATAAATTGTTGATTTTATTAAATATTAAACATTAAATTTCTATTTTAGTATTTTAATTTTATTGTTCAATGTTTCAACTTTCAAAGTTTTTAACGTGTCTACTAATTTTTTTGAATTTTTAGTTTGCATTTTGTAGATATGTTTGCTTCTTCATCTCACCTGTTGTAGATGTCATTAGATATGCTGATGCAAACTCTCCTAGTCTTGGAAAGATATATGAGACATTTGACAACATGCTTGGAAAGATAAAGCAAACAATATTGGCTAAGGATTCTAGTTTGGGTTTATATGAGCAACATATTAAGCTCATTGTGATGTGGACGTGGAACACCACAAACACTTTGCTTCATATGGCAACCTTTATTGTAAATTCCAAATAGTTTGCACCAAAGGTTGGAAGGCTGCCTCCTTGTGGTGACAAAGAGGCGAAAGAAGGGTTAATGAAGGCCTTTTGAAAGATGTATTTAGTTGAGAAGTCTACAATACTTTGCTCAAAATGGCTTGCCTTCACAAATCTTCGTGGTCCAAAATTCAGTAAACTAGAGTTGAAGATAAATAGAGCTACGTTGGCTCTATTGGATGGTGGACATGATACGAGAAGGGTACACTAGAGTTGATGATGCTTTCTATTCGCCTCCTTTCATAGGTTGCCAATTCTTCTGCTGTAGAGAGCAATTGGTCCCATACGGCTTTATCCCTTTTCTCAAGAGGAATAGGCTTACCTCTAGATGAGTGGAGAAGCTAGTGGCCATGCATAGTGCTCTTCGACTTCAAGATCGTTAGAATCTAGAGTGTCGACAAGCACCAGCTTTACGATGGGATGTTGATCCCAAAGACATTGCCTAGGTTGATGAGGAAGAGGCATAGGAGGGATTGGTTGGGATTCCATTGGATGAGGCAGACCCTCACAATGGTAGTGACTTAGAGGACTTTGATTTTGATGCAATGTTGGCAAATGCAGATTAGGGGCAGCAATATACTTTCTTTGTTTTTGTATTTTCACATTGTAGTTGAAAGTGAAACTTACAACCTTTGGGCATTTTGTTGTAACTTGTATACTATTTTTTAATATTACATGCATATTGACATTGAATTATGAAAGCAATTAAGTTTTGACAATTGCTAATTTGCAGATATGCCAAACTCTGGATGCTCATTTGCAAATGCTGTGTTAATATGCATCCCAAAACCTTTAAGGTCTCTAAGCACCTTGAGGTTGCTAGAGAATGTTTCGTTGTTAGTTTTTCCTAAATGCCAATAAGGGCTATAGGATTCTTCATGTCCAATGTTCCTCTTGAAGTGGAGTCTCTTCTTGCTTTTCCACTAAGGGGACTGTGGGGATGTCTGGCATTAAGATCCTTAGAGTCCGAACTCTTAGTAAGGAGCCACAAGGCCTCTGAATTTGCAGGCTTTTTGCCTTTTTTGTCTTCATGTTTATGAGGTGCCACAGGTTCCTGTGGCCCTTAGAGAGCTCCTTCAAGTCCATCTGTTGTTGACAGGATTAGGTTCTTGTTTAGCAAGAGTTTGCACTATCGAATTCAGTAATGAAAAATTAACACCTAGGGTAGATGCTGGTGAAATTAACATATAGTACTGGCTGCACAAATGATTTATTCACATCCTGAAGTCCAATTGATTCAATTAGCAATATTGATATGATCAGAAATTGTTTTAATTGGCCAGACTGAAGATAGTTTATGGGGCTCATTGCAAAATGAATTTGCTAATGGGTTGGTTTAAGTCTTTCCATACAAGGCCAGAGTTGTAAGTTCATGCATTGAAAACTGATGTGAACCCAAATATGGAAAAGGACTTCTGTCTTCTATTGTGAAGTCCTCAAATCAGTGAGAAAAAGAAACCATGGTTTTCCTACATAACACAGACCTCTGTCCAGAACCTGAGTGCAATTCTGGGGGCCATGGAATTAAAACAGAAAGATTCCTTGTTGGCATGTAATTTACCAATTAAATATCCATAATGAAAGACAATTGATGACATTAACAGAGCCTGGTTAACAGATCAGTACTAACAGAAAGTAAAGAAGTGATAACCAACATATGAAGCCTAAATGTAAAAGATTGTGTATGTTACATGCCATGGAATTTTGCATTCTACATCAAGTATGATATCTCTGAGCGCTTATATGGTGGTCATGTGGAATGCAATTGAGGCATCAGACAATAATTTATAGAGAAGTGATCCAAGATACAATCCGAATACATTATATGCAGACAGTGAATGATAAAATGAATATATCTAAATTGATTTATATCTATGTTATGCTGATACCTAAGTTACCGGGTTCTTCATTTTAGCCCCCTGAATCGGCCAAAATACATGTGGGTTCTGGTTCGGGTTTGGTCCTTCTGTGGGTTCACCTGGGTTCTTTGTGGGTCCATTTGTGTTCTCTGTTAGTCCTTCACAGAAGGACCCACAGAGAACCCGGGTAGCAAATGGAGAACCCTGGTCGAACCCGTGGAGAACCCAGGACCCGTGCAGACCCACGTCATCCAGCCCAGAAAAAGGCAAAAACTCAACTTAAAAACATAAAATAATCCCCTAAAAAGTGCCCAAATTGCCTTATATTGACTTTGCAAACTCAAAAGAGCAAAAAACACACGATTTTTTTGCCTCCAAGCTGAAATAGTTGATTTAAGACTTGAGTATTTACTATTTACATTTTTGCAAATTATGAATATGATTATATGAGGTATTACCGTATGGCGTATTTCATTGTTTCAATATTCTATGGCATTATAATTTTGAGCATGCTTATGAGTCCATGGCATTATGTTTATAATTTAATAATTTATAAATTATATATATATATATATATATACACACACACATACCCGTACCTGTACCTTAGGAATTTTTTTTTGCCGTACCGGCGTACCCGAACCCGAACCTGCATTTGAATCCATACCCGAACCGGCAACTTAGGCTGATACATGTTGTTTATGTAAATCTGTTATATGTTATGCATATGCAGTATAATAGAGAATTTTGTAGCAGAACAGTGCACTAAGAGATTAATAAACCTTATGAGATGATCTGTTTTAGGCTGCATACAATTTTTTTTAATGGTTTTACTTTTGGGTTAGCATTAGTATATGGTTTCTACTTATGATGGACACCCTTTTTTGGAGTGGAGTCTTTTTAAGGCAAATTTTGAGCCAATATTCAATTCTTTTGCTAGGAGGAATGCAAATCATTTTAGATTCTTTTTTTAATAGCTAAGACCCATCTTCCCTTGGGCTTCCCAATTGTCACTTTTCCTGGCTTCGATCACATCTTCAGATGGATACCACCAACGAATTTAACCCAACGAAGCATACTGCTTCAAATTCTCGCAAGATAGGGAATAACTAATAAGTAGTAACATCAAGAAAACATTTGGTGAGTTTGATACATGGTCCTTACATTGTTATACATTTTGAGTACAAGCTTCCCGACCCATTTGGGACTCCTAACTTGTAACAGGAACTATGGTAGTGCCTGTTGTGAGAAGGATTGGGTCATTAGAAGATACAGGTAGGACGTGACAGAGTGCAGATTTATGTCCTAGGTTCCATCAGAAACCTTCAGAGCTCCTCTTCTTTTGCTTTAATTAACTACAACCCAATAATCAATACATCTGGGTATCTATATTTTTACATCAATACAAGGTATGTACCCATAGACTTTATCATTCAAAATACATCCTAGACACAGACCCTGTTGTGAAATCATTACACATGTATTTTAAATGATAAAGTCTATGGATACATACTTTGTGCTTTTTGTACTTTGTGCTATACATATTGTCCCTAAGGTGGTGAGTTGTCTATACCAGATATGAAGTATGTGTATTAGAGTGATAGAGCTTAATAGTTAATTACCTTAGGTTCTGAACAATGAAGTTATGCTAATCTATGTAATTTTGGAATGGCCAATTGATGGTAACGACTAACGAGTATTGTGTGGATGATTCTTATCAGCTTGTATTTGTCCTCTTGTACAAAGTCAAAACAGTAGAACACAAGAGTCTGTGTTTAAATATTAAAATTGGTCTCTTCAGATGATAATAAGTAATTTATGATGACCAAGACAAGGGAATTCTGTCAATACCTCACCTCAGACTGAACACTAAATTACTCGGACGGAACTGAATTTTTAGTATTAAATTGAATAATAACCTGATATGATCTAGACCTGTAATGCTTTCTATAGCAGGCCAACATTGTATTATGAACTTTAGGGAGAGGATTTGACAATGCAGATTTGTCATATAATGATTATATTAATATATACTCTAACTTCTGTAAGTATCTGTTGCCATTGCTCTACTTTTTTCTCTTGAAAATTTGTCTCATGTATGAATTGTTTGCTGCCTGCCCAGTATATGTTTGATCCGTCTTATGGTATCATAATTGGTAGCACAACATACTATAGCAATCAATATGAATTTTGTGCTCATTCAGAATTATGCTGAAATTTGCTAATAAGCCCATGACTAACTGGTGTTTTTTTAGACACAAGGAATGAGGCCCGAATTAGTTCCATACAAGGGTACTCTTTCTGCACTCAGAAGAATTGCTCAAGAAGAAGGAATCCGGGGTCTGTATAGGTCAGTCAGCAAATTTTTTATTTTGTTTCCCTTTGTTCACTGATTATAATCTTTATGTCAATTTTACTATCGTTCAATGATCAATGATGTATCACATTTCCTGGACAGTGGACTTGTGCCTGCATTGGCAGGAGTCAGTCATGTTGCTATTCAATTTCCTGTATATGAAAAGATGAAGGCTTACTTGGCAAGACGGGGTGAGATACCATTCCAAATTTATCTATGCTCAATTCACTTAAAACATTTTATTTTTTTGTACCTGGGCTCATTTTTCTGCTTGTCAATGTGAGTTATAATGCAGGTGGGACGACTGCAGACAAGCTTGGCCCTGGTGATGTTGCTGTTGCCTCTTCTGTGTCCAAAATAATGGCATCAACAATGACTTATCCTCATGAGGTAGAATTATTGACAACACAAGCTGTTTTATGGTCCAAATTTGTTGAGTTTTTGCACACATGTTCATTTTCATTTTCTCTTTTGGAGGGTAGTCATGCTTTTCCATCCCTGAATTATAATAGAATGAATGGATTTAGATTCTGTTTGTTTGGATAACTGTAATGGAATAGTTTTGATAGAGTTGCTATAGAAATTTAAGCATCTTTTGCTAGTTTTTCCGTTTTAAATTTTGCTGTTTAGATTTTTCCCTAAAATTATTTCTTTAACATCTTTATGGATCATCACTGAATAATCCTACCATATTTTTGACTCCCGTTTGCTTTTTTTTTTGGTTTTCAACAGGTTGTAAGATCAAGGCTTCAGGAACAAGGTCATGCTAGGGATTCAGAAATACGATATACGGGCGTAGTTGATTGCATTAAAAAAGTGTTCCGTAGGGAGGGTATTTCTGGTTTTTACCGTGGCTGTGCGACAAACCTTATGAGGACAACCCCAGCTGCTGTAATAACATTTACTAGTTTTGAGATGATTCTTAGGTTTTTACAAAGGTTAGAATCTAGTCCATCCAATACTGGCAATTCTGAACAACAGCCAAGCTCTGCTGGAATGGAACAAGAAGATGATTCTGTTTTCAAATCTCCCCAGGCAGCATCCAAGATGGGATCTTTGGCCTTGCCTAAAAAGGATCAATTGACTGCAAGACATTGATTTAACTTCAAATTCTTCGAACACTTTCTGGTCCAATGACTTGGCTATGTACCAAATTTGCTGGGCTGGGATATATGACTTGGCTATGTATTTGTATGATAATGGCCAGCAAGCATTACGGAGGCCTCTAATGTTGATATGTAATTCAGTGTCAGATGTATCTTTGTTTCCTCTTTCCTAAAAACTGAGTAGAGGAGGATGGTGAACACATCACATCATTTTTTCTTGATAGCATTGTAAACTGGCTCTTGCTATTGAATGAACTTATTCTGAACTATTTTTTTTTGGTTAAAAGTTCAAGGAATTTTGTTGTAAGTGAACTGTTAACTTTGTACTTCCATTCAAATATTTAATCAACACTAGCATATATACCTCATACATCTATCTTATCAGTTTCCAGAACAAAATTAAATTGGTGCCTATCTATCTCATGTGACAAATTTAACTAGGCTTCTATACATCATATGTAACAAATTCAAAATATTTTTTTTTGATAGATGCATCTAAGATATCTATGCTATTATTACATATACAAATGGATTCATAAATTTTGATTTTTATTTAAGAATATATTATTTACTTTGTTTTGACCTAAAGAACTCTTTTTTTGGACAATTTTCAAAAACTAAATGGAAACAAATTATTTAGTACAGTACACAGCTATTTTAATACTGTTATAGTTTTCAAAAAATTAAATGAAAATAAGCTATTAACTACATTAACACATAAATTTTAACGTTTTTTAAAGAACTTTTTTAATTTAATGTAATTTTTTTACTACAAAATTATTTTAATTTTTCTAAATCTTTAAAAATCAAAATAAAACAAATCATTTTAATACATTTATTATTTTATTTATTAAAATATATAGCTATTCAATAGTTTTACTTATTATTCTATTTACATTTAAAGTTTATTTACTATTTTTATTTATTTTTCTTTCTATATTTATAGTAAATATTTTATATTTATATATGATTTTTGAGTATTTTTTGCAAAGCTACCCTTCATTATTAATAATCATTTATTTGTTGAGAACAGTTTTTGTTTAATTTTTGCTTTAAATTCTTGTTTTGTGATATGGTTATGCCATTACGCTCGACCTTTATAACTCTCCACCTTCAAAAGGACCTTTCCAAGTAAACCATCCTTTTGGTTTTTGCTAACCTTGAAATTCAAAAATATATCAAAGTCTATGCATCTATTTATCTACGTGTATGCCCATGCACATGCCCGCTTCACATGCTTACATTTTCTTAATCAAACAGTGGTTCTAGTTTTTCCAAATATTGATCAGAACTTCAAATCAATCAGAACGTTTTTTATTTCTCTCTGTATAAGCTGTTATGCAGAGACATTAGGGTTTAAACACTTTTTAACTAAAAAGTTGTTTGCATACTTTACATCAACCCTTTGTACATCTTGATTTAAAGATCTGTTTTTGTAGGTATAGGCAGGCTTTAGATACGCTGTTTTAATAAAACAAATTTAATGGCTTGCTGGGATTGAAACTTTTAGCGGGTCTAATACCATTGAATTTATTCATTTGCCTTGTACCTTTCACTCCGAGTACTCCTGATGAATCTTTTGTACCCCAGTTTGCCATTGCAACCGCTTTAGAGATGTGAAAATCAGTCAAAAGCCTATTAGTGATTCTTCATGCTATTCCAAATTAATGAAAATTGCCGCTCCAAGATGACATGGATATCCCTCAAGTGAAAGTATTGAGGGCATTAACAAATAAAAATTCTTGTAAAGGTCTTGACTAAGTGATATATATGTTCCTTTTAAAAAACTTTTCGATATAAAAATCAATTGTAAGTAGCATATGATTATCCGGTTTGTACACTATAATGACGCGAAGTATTTTCTCATTTTATTGGGGTTGTCACTCACAAATCAGTTGTCTGAAGATTCATGAAAGATAATTTTCCACTTAATGTTCTTATCTTCATTGGTAACTGTTTTTTAACAACCCTTCACAAACAGAAAATCAGTTGTTTGTTGTGTGGGTTGATACTGGTTGTTAGTTTCTAATCACTGGGGAAAGATTTCTACAATGGGAAATTGTTGCAAATAGGGGCTTTATCTTTATTTTTATTCTAGTTCTAAACTTGTGGGGTTTAGGGTCTATAGGTAAACTATCTTGACACCTATAACTTTGGGAAGATACAAATATAAAAACTGTTTCAATTAAGGAAAAAAAAGCCAATTTAATCATGAATTTTAATTTCTATGTTTTTGAATTATTTTAATATGCTTTTGTATATTCATAATGTTTTTTTTATGTGTTCGTAGTAATTACAAGGTAAGTAGACTGGTTTACGATAAAAACAATTTCAAATATTTGTTAGTGGTGAATGAATGACAAACATTGTAGTCGCACATTTTTAATTAAAAGAAAAATAAAATTTCCTTGAAGATTTAGTCTAGGTTAATCAAATCAAATGCATTACTTCAACATCCTTATTTTAGGCTCTAATCAAATCAAATACATATACTTCAACATAACTCTATTTAAATTAAATGATAACAATTAAGAGTGATAAAGCTGTATAAAACAATGCTATTTTAGAAAAGCTAAAGGGGGTCTAGATACTTAGATCTATGATTGATATAGATGAATAAATTTGGTCTCATGTTAGAATATGCCTACTAAGGATTATAAAAGAATATTATTTGTTTTTACTTTTCCTCACAATTAGAATAATTTGTAAACTTGGTGGAGGGTCGAATTTATAGCTTTAAGCAAATTCCATGTGGTTTGGATCTTATCTATTTGAGTTTTGGTTCGTAGGATTCTCTACTCTACCTTGTTTGTCAAGGATCGGTTGTATTTAGAAATATCTTAGGGAGATTGCTAGATTACAAGTGCCAAGTTCTCCTAGATCAACTCCCTTGATTGGACCAACTTTAAAATTTTAGGGTCAAATTCTATATGGTGTGAGATTGATCTCTGTTATGGGATTGACCCAAGACAATGAAAAACTCACATCAAGGTGTAGAATGAATGTTTAGACATGGGGGTGCAGTAAATGTCAAATGTATGAGAATAGAGTAGAAATGGATGAGATAAGATCAAATGTGGGATTGTGTGGAGGTGGAGATATGTGAACGATTAAAAAATAAACCCAACTTTGTACAATATTACACCATTTATCGACATGCAATTGTATTAAGCTATTCCATCAAAATGAACCCAAAAGTAAATGAGAATTGACACATGCTAATGTGTCATCTTGAAAATTTGATCATATGCTAATGTGAAACTTTTAATTCCTTCAAGAATAAATTTGTTAGTTATGTTAATTCCCAATCTTGCATTGACCCTTTCTTAACTTTTCCTGTTACTATGATGCCCTCATATTGATAACTAATTTGAAAAATTTGATTCAGTTGACCCCATTGGATACCTTTATTGAGCACATAATCTTACCTTTGTGAGCATAAGTGTGTTTTATATTGCTTTTGGTATTTTGATATGATCATTTGATAGATTTGAACACTGAGCTTTTGATCATATGATATCATGCACTATGGAAGTGGGGTGCTGAGTAGTGATCATATAAATATATGCCATATGAGCTAAGGGGCTCTATAGATGTACACATTGGAGCTTTTGTGCTTGCGGGGGATTCCAAGGAAGGATTGATCGGTTATGATCAAAAGGCCCTAGGAGTTCTCAAGGTTGTCAAAGCTCTTTAGGTTCCTTGGGTTTTGAGGATTGTAGACGAGGATCAACGACTCTCAGATGTCCTCGTCGATGATAGTGAAGCACTCGTAGGGAAGCTTCATGCTTTGTTAGTTTACTGCAAGTCACATGTAGTGGGCCTCTCTTCTATTTGTTTGTGTGCACATGGATTACGTTAGCAAAAGGCTCTCACAGGTACAAGGCACAATGGTGATAGCGTAAATTGTGCGAGCACTATTGACTTTTCATATGATGCAGAGATTGTGTGGCCTTTAATTTCTCCAAAGGTGTCATGCTCTTAGTAATCTCAAGATTGGTAGATTCAAATGTGATTAACGGTCCTCGAAGGCGTACACATGGAGAGCATCCACAAAACATTCTTTTTGGTGGATAGCATAGTTGTGGTCTTGGGAGATCGATTGTGCTTTATGTACATCATCAACTTTAAGAGCTGAATGAATCATTGGATGACATTGATGATTGATTGGTTCTTAGAGCGTTCAAGATATGCTTTGTGAACCGTTAGAAAGGTTTTAAAACCGTTGATGACTGGGAGGATTGATTAGTTCTTAGAAAACTCAAGAGATGCTTTCTAAGCTGTTAGAGATGTTAGGATAAGGTTAGTTCCACATTTTGGGAATAGGTATTTGGATGTCTATGTAGGTGGTTTAGAGATATTATTTTATTAATTTTTTTGAATTGAAATATTAATTGTATCGATATTAATAAGGATGTTACTTAAGATGGTGGAGGTTACAAAGCAATTTGATTGTATTTATATCACTTATCTATTATCCATTCTTAGGCATTAAGAGAGAAAGTTGATGGGTGGGGTCCATATTTGTTGGTCACTCTATTTTGGAGCATCATTCTTGAGAATGTGTACCTACTTTTCACATGGGTCAAAGATGTTGGTTTCCATTCATTGAATATTGATTGATTGGTCATAAGGGGGCATTAGATTTTTGCCAAACCACGGGTTTTGGTATTTTTGGTTTTGAGAAACAATTCATGGTTTTCCCTCTCTATTCTTTATAAATTGGATGCCTTAGATATGTTGAAGTTTATGATTGGACTCCACAACACCCAAAAATAACCTACAAGCAATTATCTTATCACATCTAACAGATCAAAGCAACCGATTTGCTATGCAACCAAGAGAGAAAATATTAAATCCACAAAAACATCTGATATACCTTTGTATTGAATGAATACATGTGAATTGATTATTACAATGAATGTGAAAAGCTTTATAAAAGCATGCACAAGCAAACCCTAGATGAGGATATGACAAGATAGTGACAAGTGTTCTAATCTCATGAAATGAGACAACTTGTCCTAAATTTAGTTCAAACTAATAATAAAAAAACACTCTTAAGTTTAGCTTAAGTGAATAAAGTAATAAGGGACTTAATAATTAATTAATGATTAATTAATTATCAAGTGATTATCCTGATTACTCTAACACACCCTTTAAGATCAACTTAGGGAGAAGCTATAAAACTCTGATGTAGAATGCAATGATGGATGCATGGATGGGTTTTGGATACAAGTCCTGATGAGGTACCCATGTACAAAAAAAAATTCTTTCATAATTGGAGAAAAGGAGAAAACCACATGGGGAAAACTCCTCTACAAAAGAGAAAAATAAATGATTGCACTAGTGAAAGAAGGATAGAAGGACTCAATGTGACCCCTTAAAGACTGCTTCTGTCATACAAGTACAATAGATGTCCCCCCGATAGGAGAGAGAAAATGAGGATATGAATCCCCCCCATAAAGAAGTAGCTCATGTGCCAATGATGAACGTTTGAAGACAAGATATGATCCATTGCCTGCAAACATTTCTCCCCTTAGGAAGAAATAGATTCATTGGTGATTGGAGAATCCAATCCAAAGAAATGGGTGAATCTGGAATCCAAATCCAAATGATGCGTGCCTCTGAAAACTACTCACGTGTCCACATATCAAAAAGTGATGATGTCAATCCAAGGTCCTGTGAAGACTGATGTAGAACAAGCTGCAAAGGCAATGAAGATGGTGGGCCAATAGTGTTGATGTGGCTATCAACAAAGAGGAGATGAACGTCCTCAAAGTAATACTCTAGATCTGTAATCTGAGACTCTACAAATAAGGTTGATATGTCTGCAAGATACGAATCCCAAGTAGTTGTTTCTAGAAGATGTATGATGTCCTGCTGCACTGAATCAATAGGGGCCAAAGATGTGGTGATTCCAAGTTGATCAGGAACAATAGAATATGATGATATAGTCTCAATTTGTAGAGTGGGAACAAAAAGACAAGTCTTCGAACCATCAAAACATGCAAGACCTGTGATATACTCAGGCTCCTCTAAAGTATCGTTATCAAAGGGTATGCAATCCACATCTGCAAGAGGAATGGGATGCAATTTGTAGCAGGATCCTTTGGGTATGGAGAGATATAAGGGTCTCCATGGATCTCCCAAAGTAGTGTCCAAAGTATGTGGGGACATTCAATGTCCGATGCATCATACATAGTGTCAAGATATACACTAGAACATATAACCCCTACAATATGATCTCTGATGATGCCCCATGCTGATAAAATCCCTGGTGTGTCTGGTGTAGGTATGAGGCCATAAAGATAAGGCAAAATATCAAGCCACTTGAGATGTGTAAGGATGAACAAAAAACCCATGATACTCATACAAATGATAAAATCAGAGACTAACAACCTTAGAGCATATAAAGTAGATCAAATGATGTCATCTCACCCAAACAAATCCTTTCCAAGTGCCAGGACATCCAAGTAATTAAGCAAAGTGTGAAAACACAAAATACTGAATAAAATGTACCTGGAGTAGATTATGGAAACATTGCATGAATAGATCTGAAAAGCTCTAAAATACCTTTCCAACGCCACTTGAATCACGAAAATTGAAGATACAAGAAAAAAGTTATGAGCTCGGAAGTGTACAATGAAGATCTAACTTTGACTAAGAATAACAATAACTAACAAAAAAAAAATGATAATGAGACCTACACCACTAGAAAGTTCACTGAACCAACTTTCCAACAATATCTTGTTTGCCCAATTTCAACATTGTATGCCCAAGTTATGCCAAAAAGAAAAAAAATAGTTGCTTTAGGGAAAATAGGACCTTGGAGGGGGCAAAGAGGGCCAATCGTACGATGATGTCAGCAATCCACTAGGTTAAATTTGACCACCGGATGGTCGTCACTAGAAAAAATTGCTTGCCTATTGGAAATTTTTTGCAACCATCAAGAAATGCCTTCTTCAGTTGGAATTTTCTGATTTGGCGTAGGAATATATCATGGGAATCTTTAAAGATTTCGTCGCCAAGTTAGGTGGGGCCTGGATTTTTGAAGCATCGATTTTTGGAGGGTCCACCTGATTTTTGAGCCAGTCGTTGGTTTGATTGAGGATGCTGGCAATGAAAACAATCGGTAAATTGAAAAGACTGGCATTTTAATGAAAGCTGTTGTTGATGTGATCGATGTACGGTCTACGGCTAGATAGGGGTGGCATACATTGCACGCTTGGAGGGGTACGACCCCCTAATAACTTTTTTGATTTTACTTTTCTTTTTTTTTTTAAATTTTAAAAAATCCCTTTTGTTTTTTTAAACAATTTTTTTTGAAAAAAATTAAAAAACCAAAAGATTAATAAATACCTATGAATTTTTTTCTCGAGCATGAAAATGATGCAACGAGGCCGTATGGACGTCTTCACCGTAATTTTTTTTCCTTTTTTTGCAACTATTCAAATTTGAGCGATTCAATAGGTGTTCTTAGGGTTTTCAACCATTTTGGACGCACCGGTGATGCCCGTTTCGCCCTAGGATGAGCTGATTTTTCCCTCAAGGCTGGATATTTCAAAATTTAGACAAGAAGCTATAAATCTGGAGCTCTGATACCATGTTGAAGTTTATGATTGAACTCCACAACACCCATAAATCACCTGCAAGCAATTATCCTATCACATCTAAGAGATCATAGCAAATGATTTGCTATGCAACCAAGAGAGAAAAATTGAATCCACAAAAAAAAATGATATGTCATATGTATTGAATGAATACATGTGAATTAATTATTACAATGAATGTGCAAGATTTATAAAGCATGCGCAAGCAAACCCTAGATGATGATTTGACAAGATAGTGACAAGTGTTCTAATCTCATGCAGTGAGACAACTTGTCCTAAATTTAGTTCAAACTAATATTATAAAAGCACTCCTAAGTTTAACTTAAGTGAATAAAGTAATAAGGGACTTAATAATTAATTAATGATTAATTAATTATCAAGTGATTATCCTGATTACTCTAACAAGATAGTTGTTTTTATAGGTGTTTTGCAAGTTGAGCATTGTTATTCTATTGGAATGATGGCAGATTGAAGAGAGAAAGTTGGATGTATCAATGTAACATTTCTATTGGATCAAGATAGACTTTTTCCTCTCTTTGATGATAGAATTTTTTTTCATGAAAGCATTTCTCCACATGCATCCGGTGTTATGAATTTGTTAATTCTAATTTATTGTTTTGAATTCTTATATGATTCTCTAAGTTCCATTTTTATATTTAGATGGTTTATCACATTATCTAAATTTGTATAAATGAATATATTCTCACTATATTTGTTTACCCATTTCTCAATATTTGGTATTAGAGCATACAAATGTGAATAGAGAGGAACACCTTTTTGGAAGTCTTGTGGGTTTTGTTTTAGTGGGGTAGTGGGGATATTTAATTTAGTGGGTTTTGTAGATTTATATTTGGTTGTTGCCATGTCATCCACTTTCTATTTGGAAATTAAGAATTTTAATAGTTTAGGGTACAAGTCGTGGAAGTTGAAGTAAAGGATCTCTTGGAAAAAAATTAATGGATATTACTTGCAAGGAAATAAAAACCTAAGGGCATGTTTGATAAAGATTGTGACTTGCATATTCTATCCTCTTGAATGCCGGAGGAGACCACCACATTCACATTTTGGAAGATGATATTTGTTATATATTAAACTAAAAGTATGAAAAAAAATTATATCTAAAAATGTTTGTACTTTTTAAAAATAATGGAAGGCAATTCTATTGTAGAACATTTAAATGCCTTTAATTTGATTTAGATTTAGCTAGGTTTAATAAATGTTAAAATTGACATGGAAGATAACTAATTGTTGCTTTGTTTTTACTCGGATCTTCGAAGAACTTAATTGTTGCTATCAAGAGTAGTGTTGTAGAGTTGAAGATGGAATCCCTTATTACTATTTTTCTCAATGAAGAGATGAAAAGAAAATCCAATGATGAAGTTTCTAAGGATGCCTTGTATGTTCGAGGATGCCCCAAGAATAAAGTTGAGTCTAAAGAGGAACAAAAGAAAACTAAATCCAAGTCAAATTGATGGCCCAAAATCCCTAGGAAGAGAAGAGTAAAATGATAGAATTGCGGAAAGAGAGGACATGCGAAGAAAGAATGAGAAATAAAGAAGATTTTTGATGATTCCTAAGAAATCCATTGCCTCTTTCTCCTAATATTACTAGTGATGGCTCTTGGTTAAATGATTTAAGTTTCTCCTATCATATGAATCCTCACAAGTAGTTTTTATCTCACCAAGCTTATGATGGGGGGAGAGGTTTTCCTTAGTGACAATAGTGCACATTGGACATTTGATAAGGGAAATATAAAATTATGTTTTAGTGATTGGAGAGTGAAAAATCTTTATGGTGTTTTACATATTCCAAAGATTGTGAGGAATATTCTTTCTATATTCAAGTCAAATCATTTTAAGCATATGTGACATTTGATAAGTCTAGTTGCAAGTTGGTGAGAAAATTTGGTGGTACTGAGAGACTCATGGCGTGGGACTCTATTTATGCTTGATGCTTCCACATTTTGTAATTCTATGGTTGTAATTGACACTTCTAAAAATGCATGCATGTTGTAGCACCAACATTTGGTCCACATTAGTGAAAATATCTTGACACCATTATTAATAAAATTATAGTTGATTTTTTTGTCTTATTCTAATGAGTTTGATTTATGCGAATATTGTGTGTTTGGAAAGTAGTTTCTTTTCCTACATGAAATACTATGTGTTTTAGAAGTTATTCATTCATATGTGTTTGGTCTAGTGGATGTGGGATTTATTGATAAATCTTATTATTATGTTTAATTTATTAATGATTACTCAAGATACACATGGGTTTCTTTTTTAGATTTAAATTTGAAGTTTTCTCTAAGTTTAAGAATTTTAAATCTTTATTTGAGAATCAACTAGATATGAATATAAAGGTGTTGATATTTGATAATGGAGGTGAATATTGTTCTTAAAAAGTAATGATTTCTATAGAAATAAAGGCATTGTGCAACCTAAGACTATTCCTTACACCCCATACTAGAATAGAGTTATAGAAAGGATGAATCAAACCCCGATAGAAAGATCTAGAAGTATGATGAATGGTACATAGTTGGACCAATTCTTTTGGGCATAGGATGTGAGTGTCATCTACTATTTGATCAACATATCTCCTTGTTGAACTCTTGTTGATAAAACTCCTTATGAGGTGCAAACAAATAAAAATCCCTCTATTTCAAATTTAAGAGTTTTTAGCTACATGAGGCGTTTATTCATGTGCACATAGAAAAATAATCTTAGTTGTATCCCAAGGCTCATAAATGCCATAAATACAAATATTCATTGGTTATGATGAAAATATAAAGGGTTATAAGCTTTGAAAGCCTCTAACCTTGAAAATGATCTATTTTAAGGATATAATTTTCAAGAAAATTATAGTATTTTCTAATCTAAGACAACCAAAGGAAAATGAAGGAAAGAAAACAATGCATTTTTAGATAAAGGTCGAGAAGAAAGAAGATGCACATGTTGAAGAATAAAATGATGTATTTGAATATGGAGAGGAAGAAGAGGATTTAGGTGAGATTTTTGAGCAAGATGAACATGCAAAGTCCTTTACTCCAACCTTGAAATGATCTATGAGACAAGAAAACCTAGATGACAAGAATAACCCACCATATATCTAATTTATATTTTCTTTGTCATGTATTAATGATGAATTGAGATATTTTAGGGAAGCTCTCTCTTTGAAGGAGCATGATTTATAGATGGAGGCCATGTGAGAGGAAATGACAACCTTGAACAAATATGATGCCTAGGATCTTATGGTTTTGCTCATGAGAAGGAAGCCCATTGGTTGCAAGTGCATATTCAAGAAGAAAACTAGAGAATATGGTAAGTTAGAGAGGTACAAAGCTAGAATGATGGATAAGGGCTACTCTTGGAGAGGTGGAGATTTTGGTGAAAATTTCTCTTATGAACTTGTAAATTGACTTTATTTAAATTCCTACTTTCTATACCACTACTTGCGATTTTGAAGTATAGAAAATGAATGTTAAAACTAATTTCTTGCGTGAGGATCTTGAAAAGGAAATGTGCATGCAACAACCATATGGGTCTGATGTAAAAGAGAAATAAAATTTGGTTTGTGTTGTGCCTTTTCACAACACAACCCATTTTGGTTTTCAAAAAATGAGGACCCCTTGTTACTTTTGGTGAGTGCTTGGTTTTAGGTGTTTCCCTCAAGATTGACATTTTCCTCATATTTAGTAAGTTCTTGTTGCATAAGGCCAAGTTTCAAATAAATCTTAAGTCAAGAGGTTTGTGTTCCCAAAAACCATTATTGATAACTGATCTAAGATATGTTTGTTGGATATTATGGCTGTGTTGCTGATATGTGGTTGTCATTGATGTCAAAACTATTAACAATAATTCATTAGAAGCTGTATATGTTAAGGATATTGAGAAAATTGTAATGAGAAGAGTTGCAGGTTGTCAGTGGTGAAGTGAAGTTTAGTATGTCGGTAAGTTCTGTACGTTGATGATTAGAGGTTGTGTACTAAAGGGTTTTTTGCTGAGTGTATCTAGTTTATCCAAATCAAGTTTTAGAGATCCGCGTGAAGATTTGATTGAGTTATGAAGATTTATATTCTGATAGTTTTTTTGTTGCTTCAGTTTGTGTTCTTGATTGAAGATGATGTGATTTCAGTTAGTTTAGTTGTTGCGGATGCTTCTCTGATGATTAGTGATGTTTTTGGATGCTTCTAGATTGTGCTCTATCTTTGTTGTACATCCGCATTGATCGTTGTGCTTGTGCTTGGCGATTTTCTCTTGCGTGTTCATGTTTTTGTTGGTCTTGGCTAACATTGTGGTTGTAGCATGTTGTGGATCTTCGAGGAGTAATTAATTGAAGTGTTTTCATGTTGGAGATGTTGATTTGGGTCTTCACTAAGTTGTGGCCGACCTTGGTTGATTCACATTAATAATCTTTAGTATTTTGGGCCGACAGTTTATATTTATTTTATTATTTTGTTGAAGCCGACATGTAGGGATGAAATTTCTTGTTGCAGATATATAAGAGCAATTGTTTACTTGAATTTAAGTGTGCGAGTGGATTCCAGAGTGTTCTTTTGCATGTATATGTGCAAATATTGATCTAAATCATTTGAAGGCAGAGAAGAGTGTGAAGAAGAGTGAAGAACAATAAAGAAGTGTTCATGCACTTAACCGAAACTATGATCAGGCATTAGCAGATGCTATTCTATCAGTTCAACTCCCTGCAGATGTAATCCGATTCTTTCTGTAAGACAGTGTGTCTTCCTTTGAGCGGTTAGTCCTGTTGTAATTGAATAGTGAGCTCTAGGCAGTGTGCCTAAATGCAAGTGCATTCCCCATATTTTCATTTCTTATACTTTTAACAAGGTATAATCTTGTGGAATGACCTCCACCATGGTTTTTCCCCTAATAGGGTTTCCACGTAAAAAATCTTGGTGTTATGTGTGTTTCTGATGTGTTGATGATTTATGCTTTCATGGTAAATAATCAGATCTGAGAATAAAGTTAATAAGTTGAATAAGTTTTAAATTTTTGTGACAACTGATTCACCCCCCCTCTCAATTGTCTGCATTGTGTTTCCAACAATTGGTATCAGAGCAGGTTCCTTGGAAGAAGTTTAACAACTTGAGGTGATCCGGGATGGCGACTTACAAGAAGGATAGTTTGAGATTTGATGGAACAAATTATTCTCTGTGGAAGACTCAAATAGATCAGGAAAATCAAGTACAAATCATTCTAATGGATCAAGAAAATCAAGAGGAAGAAGAAACTAGTGAAGTTGCAAAAGAGAGAACACAAGAGCCTGAAGTTGAAGAATAACCTAAGAAGAATTTGAGGTATGTAAGATTGAATCATTTAGAAGATCAAATTATAGGTGATAAGAACAAAGGTGTCCAAACTAGGAGAAAGATTGCAAAAGAATATTGCTTGATTTCAAGGATTGCAAAAGAATACTGCTTGATTTCAAAGATTGAGCCTATTAGTGTGAATGAAGCATGTAAAGATGAGCATTGGGTTGAAGCAATGAAAGAGGAACTAAAAAAGAATGAGAAGAATGATACTTGGATTCTTGTTCCCAGACCTAAGGATAAGAATGCCATTGGAACTAAATGGGTCTTTAGAAACAAACTGAATGAGCAAGGAGAAGTGGTTAGAAACAAAGCAAGACTAGTATGCAAAGGATATTCACAAATGGAAGAAATTAATTTTGAAGAGACTTTTTCCCCTGTTATTAGAATTGAAGCTGTAAGATTATTTCTTGCCTATGCTGCTTACAAGAACTACAAGGTTTATCAAATGGATGTCAAGTCAGCTTTTCTGAATGGCAAATTGGAAGAAGTGTATGTTGAGCAACTTGATGGATTCTAGTTGACTGATAAAGGAGATATGGTGTGTCGGTTGAAGAAAGCATTGAATGGAGTCAAGAAATCCACTAGAGCATGGTATGCCAGATTGGACAAGTATTTGCTGAAGCTTGGATTTAAAAAAGGTACTATTGATAGTAATCTATATTTCAAGAATGATAATAAATATTTGATTGTTGAAGTCTTTTTTGATGATATCATTTTTGGAGGAGATGATGGTTTGTGCATGAAGTTTGCTAATGAGATGAAGAGTGAATTTGAAATGTCAATGATTGGTGAGATGAAATTATTTTTGGGATTGCAAATTACCCAGTTAGATAAAGGGATTTTTATATCTCAGTCCAAGTATGTAAAGGAATTGCTGAAGAAGTTTAGTATGGAAGATTCAAATCCAGTCGGTACACCCATGGTGACCGGATGCAAGTTGACATCAGAAGATGATTCTCTGAAGGAAAATCAAACTATATATAGATCAATGATTGGTGGATTGTTGTATTTAACTCAAACTAGGCTTGATATCATGAATGTTGTATGTATTGTTGCAAGATTTCAAGCTGATTCGAAGGAATCTCATGTGATTGCTATGAAGAGAATTTTTAGATACTTGAAGGGAACAATTGACTTTGGCTTGTGGTATCCTAACGATGATGATCTTACTTTGAGTGCCTTTAGTGATGCTGATTGGGAAGGAGATGTAAATGATAAGAAAAGTACTAGTGGTGGAGCATTTTTGTTGGGTAAGAAGCTGATTTCTTGGTTAAGTAAGAAGCAAAATTCCATTTCCTTATCTACTGCAGAGGTTGAATACATTGCTACTACTAACAATTGTACTCAAGTCCTGTGGATGAAACATATGTTGAAGGATATCAAAGTTGTGTATAATGAGCCTATTGCTATATTCTTTGATAATTCAAGTGCTATTAACATTTCTAAGAATCCAGTGCTATATTCAAAGACAAAGCATATATCTATTAAGTTTCACTTTTTGAGAGAAAAGGTGAGAGAAAAGGAAGTTAGACTGGAGTATGTGCCTACTAAGGAGAAGATTGCATACATCTTTACCAAGCCATTACCTAAGGATAATTTTGAGTATCTCAAAGGGAAGTTAGGGGTGATCACCCCTCCTAATAAGAACTAAGGATGCATTGCATTGCATCAATTCGTGCATTTCAAAGTCATATCTTGATCCAGATTGATGTTGTGGTGGTTACTACTTAGGGGGAGTAGTCAGATGTTCAGATGCTCAGATATGTCGTTCAGAGCTTGTATAGAAGAAATCTTTGTCATTTATGTCGAAGGGAGAGAAGACCATGTGAAAAAACTTCTGGGAAAGGTCATGTGAAAAAATTGAGGAGAAAATGAGTCAGAATCTAAGGGGGAGTAAGTGTCAAGAGTTAGCTGAATTGATGGTGTTTTTCACATCATGTGTTGCCATCAATGCCAAAGGGGGAGATTGTTGGATATTGTGGTTGTGTTGCTGATATGTGGTTGTCATTGATGTCACCACTATTAACATTAATTCATTAGAAGCTGTATATATCGAGGATATTGAGAAAATTGTAAACTATTGAGAAGCTCATTAGAACTTCACTAGAAGCATGTCACCACTATTAACATTAATTCATTAGAAGCTGTATATGTCAAGGATATTGAGAAAATTGTAAACTATTGTAAAAAGCATGTTAGTGGTGAAGTGAAGTTCAATATGTCGGTAAGTTCTGTACATTGATGATCAGAGGTTGTGGACTAAAGGGTTTGTTGCTGAGTGTATCTAGTTTATCCAATTCAAGTTTTAGAGTTCCGTGTGAAGATTTGATTGAGTTATGGAGAGTTATATTCTGACAGTTTTTCTGTTGCTTCAATTTGTGTTCCTGATTGAAGATGATGCAATTTTAGTTAGTTCAGTTGCTGTAGATGCTTCTCTGATGATTCATGATGTTTGTGGATGCTTCTATATTGTTCTTTATCTTTGTTGCACATCCGCATTGATCATTGTGCTCGTGGTTGGTGATTTTCTCTTGCGCGTTCATGCTTTTCTTGTTCTTTGCCGACATGGTGGTTGTAGCGTGTTGTGGAAATTTGAGGAGTAATTAATTGAAGTGTTTTTATGTTGGAGATGTTAATTTGGGTCTTCACTAAGTTGTGGCCGACCTTAGTTGATTCGCATTAATAATCTTTAGTATTTTGTGCCAACATTTTATATTCATTTTATTATTATTTTGTTGAAGCTAACATGTAGGGATGGAATTTCTTGTTGGGGATATATAAGAGTGATTGTTTACTCGAATTGAAGTGTGTGAGTAGATGCTAGAGTGTACTTCTGTGTGTATATGTGTGAATATTGATCTAAATCATTCAAAGGCAGAGTAGTGTGAAGAAGAGTGAAGAAGAGTAAAGAAGTGTTCATGCGCTTAACCAGAACTGTGATCAGGCATTAGCAGATGCTATTCTATCAATTCAAATCCCTGCGGATGTAATCTGATTCTTTTTGTAAGACAGTGTGTCTTCCTTTGGGAAGTTAGCCCTGTTGTAATTGAGCAGTGAGCTCTAAGTAGTGTGCTTGAATGCAAGTGCATTCCCCATATTTTCATTTCTTATACTTTTAACAAGGTATAATCTTGTGGACTGACCTCTACCGTGGTTTTTCCCCTAACATGGTTTCCATGTAAAAAATCATGGTGTTAATGTGTTTCTAATGTGTTGATGATTTATGCTTTCATGGTAAATAATCAGATCTGAGAATAACGTTAATAAGTTGAATAAGTTTTAAATTTATGTGACAATTGATTCACCCCCCGCCCCCCTCTTAGTTGTCTGCATTGTGTTGCCAACAATGTTTTCGATGGGTTTATGTGTTTATGTGCCTCCTTTTCTTCCCTTTAGTAAATTATCTAGATTTGATTAAGTGCTAATTTGTCAACTTTTTGAAGTTTAAAAATCTTCGTCAACTTCCAATAAGGTTTTGACAGCCCTGTTGGGGTTTGACATGGTTCTCATAACCTTGTTGGGTGCTGAAGTGGTTTTTCTAATCTTTGAAGTTTTTTGGGAAGTTTCAAAACTTATGTCAACTTTTGAGGAGGTTTTTAGAACCTCTTTGGAGCTTGAAGTCCATTTTCTAACTTATTCTTATTCTTAAGGGAATGTTATGTTTTAAGTCATTGTTGGTGATTTGAGGTAGTTTTGAAACCTTTATCAGAGGCTGAAAAGGTTTTCACAACCTTGTTGAGGTCCAACATGGTTCTCATAACCCTGTTGATGCTTGACATGGTTCTCAAAACCTCTTTTGTGCCCAACTTAGGTTTTTAACTTTTACAATTATGGAGTACATCTTTTCAATGTGTGTATCAACTGTCAACAAGGTTCTAAAAACCTTATTGATGCCCAACAACCTTTTTGAAAGTTTTGAAGTAAAGGCATTCTCATTTAATGACTAAGTAAATTTTTGGTTCTCAAACATTTTTTGACGAAAAAAGTAAGTTTTTGAATCAAAGTTTTGAGATGGTTTGAAAACCACTATTGACTCTCGATATGATTTTCATAATGTTGGTAAGATGAAGATTAAGTGGCTTGGTGGCTTGTGTGTTAGACTTTTTGGGTGGTTTTGAAATCACTAGTTGAAGCTAATGAGGTTCCAAGAGCATGCCCATCATCTAATAAAGCATTAAAATTAAAAGTTTTTTGTATGAGTTTTGCAATGGTTTCAAAACCATTGGTGGTTCCAACTATTGGGAAATGTGTCTCAACCTTGCAATTATATATGATTTATTGATAGGATGTATGTTGGTACATGACAACTAATCATGCAATTACTGTACACTTGTAACAAGATGTGGGGTTCGGGGCAATGAGCCAAAATTTTTTTCGCTAACACGTTAAGTTTTTTTCCCGCTGACACGTCAAGTTTTTTTTCCTACTGACACATCAAGGATTTTTCGTTAACACGTCAAATGAAAAATGACCTTGCAAAACCCTAGTTCTAGAAGGTTCCAAAAAGCTTGTTATAAGCAGGTGGGATGTATGTAGATGGGGGTGTATTCTGAGAGTCTGATAGCGGTCATGTTGCCTCTTGATCTCGGGTGGTGATACTCCTATGAGAAGCTTGCTCTGCAAGTATATTGTAATCTTTTGATTTTTGAATAATATATTGGGCAGCTTTTGGAGTGTGGGGTTTTTCTCCCCGAAAGGGTTTTCCTCATGTAAATCATTATGTTGTGGTATGCATGATATTTGTGTTTAATTTTTTGTAACTGTTAAAGATCTGTAAAAGTTTTGCATTATTCTCCTCTCAAGGTTAGTGTAGGAAGTTGTTCTGCTACCTTAGCTTCCTTACAAGTGGTGTCAAAGCTTGATCACCTTTGGTTTCAATTGTGGGTTGTAGGGTTTTTTGAACTAATCTAGATTTGAGTGGGAGATTGTGTAGAAGACACTTTGTGATCTTGTTGCAGGAAGTTTCAGATGGAAAGTTCATCAGGGAGAATAAAGATGAGTAATTTTTTGGAAATAATTTTGAAATGTGGTTTAGCTAAAGATGGAGGATCTGTTGATAGATCAAGATATGTGGGATGCCATTGATGAGAATGTTTCAAGGCTTGCAGATCCTACTCAAGCTGCTCAATATGATGTTATGGATTGTAAAGCCAAAGGTCTAATTAGATTATGCTTGGAAGACTCTGTTATAATTAATGTCCATGAAGAGACCTCTACACATAAACTATGGAAGAAGCTTGGTGAGATGTATCAGGAAAAATATTTAGTGAACAATATTTTCTCGAGGAAGAAGTTGTATTCATTGAATGGAAGAGGGTGGACGAATCACAGACCACCTAGAAGCATTCAATATGTTGGTTGCTCAATTGGCATCAATTGGTGTCAAAATAGATGAGGAGGAGAAATGTCAGATCTTGCTTTGTTCTTTACCTGATTCATGGGATTCTCTTGTTATGGATATTGGGAATACTTCTGTTATATTAAATACTGAAGATGTGGTGGGTTCTTTTCTTTCTGAAGAGATGAGGAGGAAGGTATCCATCACTGCCAAGGAGGCCCTAAATGTTCGTGGAAGACCTAAGGAAAAAGGCAAGAAGAATGAGAAGCATGACAAATACAAGTCCAAGGGGAGATCTAAATCTCTTGGAAAGTCCAAAGTTATTTGCTAGAATTGTGATAATCCTAGACATGTTCATAAGAAATGCAAAGAAGAAAAGAAGAAGAAAAAGAAGAAATTTGATTCTGATTCCGAGTCTGAGAAGGAAGATGGTGACACATTCATTGCAGCTTTGGCAACTCGTACAGGTAATGATGCATGGTTAATTGACTCAAGTGCATCTTTTTGTAGACATGTAAAATTGACCTAACACTTATCACACACCTTCAATGAAATTCTCACATCATCAACATCATTATTATCAAATATGATTGCATTTCACATCAATTGCATCGAAAACCCTAAATTCCTCTATTAATTGAATAAAATGATATTATTTAAGTAATTCACTTTTTCATCATTGTTTGACTAATTAAATAAATTCCATTTATTTAATAAAGTCGTTAAACCCTATTTATGCTATTAATTGAATAAAATGACATTATTTAATTAATTCATGTTTTATCATTTCGACCAATTAAATAAATTACATTTATTTAATAAAGTCCTAATCTAACATTATTCATCTTGATTAGTTAAATAACACCAATTATTTAATTATGTCGCTAAATCACTTTATTCCCCTAAGTCGATTGAATTATTAAATCATAATAATTTAATTAACTCACTTTCCCTCCAAATTTGAATAAACTATTCAAATCATCATCAAAAATCAAATCAAACTAATGCAACCTTGTTTGCAAAAATCAAACTTGATTTGCACGTTCAACTCCAAAATGAATGAATTAATTAAATCAATTAATTAATCATTCTCAACCACTTTCTTGATTGAGCAAATTACGATCCCCTGATTTCTCAATATTATTTCTGACTAATCAATCTAATCCTTAACTGATCAATCTAATCTTTGATTGATCAATCTATTTCTTAATCCCACAGATTATTCAATCTATTTCTTCAATCACACTAATCATGTAATCTATTTTGCATAGATCATGCCCATCTAAATCCTCTCAACATCTTTCAACTGTCGATCAAGATATTCTACTACACAATCCTGATTGTCCATTTCAAATCACAATTTCTATATAACAAACCTCTTTCCTCACAAAAAAGGATCGAAGAATCAATCTATCTTGCACAACGAAGTATTGCCGAGATCATAACCAAGCATTGACAATGCTTTAACACATTTCTTCGATCAAGCACACACATCATTCTTCAAAAATCTTGCACACAACAATGGAGGCTTTGCAGTGATATGAATAACCCAACATCTTGAAAATACACTCCGACATGGGATTTTGAAGATTGTATTGTTTTGAGTTCATGTTTATTGTCTTTTTTCAATAACGTTTTTGAATTCTTTAACTTTATAATTTTATTTCGTGAGTGAAGGAATAGATCTAGATTCTTGTTTTTGATTTACATTAGTTTTTATTTCATTGCATTTATCTTGCTTAGACACTCAGATCTTCCCCTTCACACAGTCTGGCATGCCCGGTGAGACCATGGTCCTCAAAACTAATGATTTTGTGAGTGCAGGAATAGATCTAGATTCTTGTTTTTGATTTAGATTAGTTTCTATTTCATTGCATTTATCTTGCTTAGACACTCAGATCTTCCCCCTCACACATTCTGGCATTCCTGGTGGGACCATGGTCCTCAAAACTAATGATTTTGTGAACTAATTTTGAAGTTACAGGTCCCAAAGGTGCTTTGGAAAAATCTTCACGCATAGGTTCCAAAAAATTTTTACACTTGATTTCATGGAACTGGCACACTTGACTCTGTTTCTAGTGCACTTGACCACGTTTTCTACGCTATTGAAATTTTTCAGTGCTTTTGTCTTCTGACAAAGGGCACTTGATTTTTTTCAGCACTTTTACTCTCTGATAGAGGGTTCTTTTGCTTATTTTTTTACACTTTTTCCCTATTAAACCTATGTCCAAGATTTGCAAGTTGATTTTTGATTTTTTAATGCTGATAGGTGCTTGGTTTGAATGTTTGACATGTACTAATGTGTGTGTATGTGGGATTGGTAGAGTTATGAGAAACAATTAACACAATTTTTTTTGTATTAGAAAGAGTTTGAACAATTTATACATTTCTTACAACTTGACACCAGTCTGTGTTTGTTTCAGAGGCCTGAGAGCCTTAACATCATGTTTCCACAACCTTTTTAAAGGACTATCACAACTATATACAACTTTTACATTGCTGAAAGATTACAAAAAAAATCAGAAATACAATGCCACTAATAAGCCAACACAATTTTGGTAACTAGAAGAGTAAGGAGCTATTTAAGTATCCGCTTGATTTTTGTTTTCTCCTCCACTAATTTCTTCAGCATCCTCTTGGTAGAAACTATACACAAACCTTGATTCACTTGGAGTAGCTTCTTCAACACCGTAGATAGTCAAATCTTCCCTTTGGGGACCAAGTGGCTATGGGGCTCTTTGTCTACCTGGGTTGGAAGCTTCATCAATCACCTTATGAAGAACATCAAACACCCTTTGAAATAATTAAGCCTCCTATAGGTTCCACCGAGATGCATGAGGACACCTATTTTCATCTCTCGTGATGGGGGCAAATCTCTCTCTAATTTTCTTCATGAATTCCATTGACACCTCCACCTGAATTGACACCTGCAGAGCAACATTATACACCGTGAGTCTCTTGAAAGACTCAATAAGTACCCTCTTATTGCCCTTAAACTTATCGTCATTTCTCACCTTCCATAAATGCTGCATAATTTCATTAGAGAGACAATACCAAAAGGTCATGCATTTAGAATTAAGCTTAAGATTGCAAAATAGAACATCATTCCAATTGATATTTCCATTGTCGTTCCGTATTTTTAATTTATGGTAGAATAGATACCAAATTTCCTGAGCATATATACAATCAAAGATGATGTGCTTAATGGATTTAAGAGTCTTGCACAAATTAAAAATTTCAACATTTGCATGATTAGATTTAAAAGAGGGTTTCTGTAATAGAACTAGCCACCTGAAGCATGCCTTTTTAGGCTCCATAAAATGATTCCAAACAAAAGAAAAAAAAATTCCTCACATTTTAACATCTAGAGTCAGGCCCCAACACATATTAACATGTTGAATAATAGAGTCATTATCAATAAGATCATTGTAAATAGTTTTGGATTTTACATTGGTAATATCATAGCCATCTTTCTAGCTAATAGCACAAAGAGTGTTAGTTTTATCTTCCATATTGCTGGGGAAGTATGCAACTCTACATGCTTCCAACAAGGTTGAATAAGTTATGTGATTAGAATCGGGCAGGCCAAAGTTTACCCAAAGCCAATCCCAACATTTAGGTCTCCCATTTTCTAAAAAATCCTCAAAGGTTGATATGCCTTTTTTGTTCTAGATTTTGGTAGAGTAGCCTTGAAGTAAAGCAAGAGGTTTCCCCTTGTGCTCCAAGTTCCACCAAATGGAACTGTGGAGATGGCATTTTATATTATTTTTAAGGATAACATTACTTGATTTAAGATGGGCATTATGTTTTACCAACTCCCAAGCCTTCCAGAGACTCTTGAAAATGACAAAACCAATTGGAACCATATGATGCTTATTGAGGAGGATATCACTAAGGGGTAGTTGTTTCCAGGCTTTAGCTTTCTCAGGGATTGCCATTTGTATGTTGTTCCTCACCAACGGTTTCCAGGGCTCATTGCCCTCCAAGGATTTTAGGATCCACTTGACCGCCAGGGCAATCCCTTGCAACTTGAGGTCTTTCAACCCAATTCCCCCCATGAACCTTGCTTAAACAACACCAATCCCATTTGAATGAGTCCCTCTTTCTCCTACCTTTCCCATATGACCAGAGAAAAAATCTAATGCACTTTTGGATGTCGTTAACTTGGTAGTTGCTAAAAAGCTAGACTGAAGCAAAGTAAATACTATAGCAAAGTAAATCTAATGCACTTTTGGAAAACTTAAATTCTGCTTGCAAGAGAGAGATACTATCTATTCCATCCACTTAAATTTTTCTCAAGATTCTCTTTTATCCAGGTCCACATTTCCTTGAGGTCTGGGCTAACTACAAAGGGGATTCCTAGATACCTAACAATCTTGTTGGGTCCCCCCCATTGGAACCCATTCCTAGAAAGCCAGCCAGGAGGTGTTTCTTTCCATCCTAGGAAGGTCAATTTGGCTATGGAAAGTCTGGCCCCAGAGGCTTGACAAAATAATTCCATTTTTTTAATTAAAAAATCCACATTACTTTGCTCAAGTTCCACAAATATGAAGGTGTCATCAACAAATTGGAAATTTACTAATTCTTCTTGGTTAGGAAGTTGAATCCCATTTATTCTAGGGGAAGATGAGTGGTCTCTCAGCAGATAGAAAAGTGCATTTGAGGCAATGACAAACAACGTAGGGGCCAAGGGGAAACCTTAATGGATAGACCTTTGTAAGAGGATTTTCTCAGTTAGCGTGCCATTAACATCAACTTGGGCTATAACATCTTTTAGTAGAGTGTCAACCATGCCACAAAACTTGCTAGAGAATCCAAAAGCTTGAAGAATAGTCGTTAGAAACACCCATTCTACCCTGTCATAGGATGTTTTGAAGTCTAGCAGCAACATTGCGGAGTTCTGATTGGAGTTTTTATCCCATTCTAAAGCTTCCCAACTTGTGATTAAGTTCTCCAAGATATACCGCCCTTTTATGAAGCTTGTTTGTGTGTTATTGATGAATTTAGGGAATATGTTGTTCAGTCTTGCAACAATTACTTTGGCTAAGATCTTGTAGGAGACGTTGAGCAAGGTTATTGGTCTCCAATTCTTCACCATAGTTTTGTCTCCCCCTTTTGGTAGGAGCTTAATTATTCCTCTGTTTATACTTTCCCCCAAGGACCCTTAATCAAGGGCCTCCTTGTACACTTGCAAGTGATCTTCACTCACCCAATCTGAGAATGTTTTGTAGAACTCCATTGGCATCCCATCCCACCCAAGGGACTTATCATTATTCATGGACTTAATAACATTTAGTATCTCTGTCTTGGAAATATCCACATCTAGGAAGGAGTCTTGATCACTTTTTTTTTTGGGATTAGATTTTTGATGAGAGACCTGGGCTCTTGGGCTCCCTCAATCCCTTCCTCAGAGATAAATAGATCCCTGAAGTATGAGTGAAACTAGTTTAGAATGTCCTCTTGATTAGAACATAATTGGGAGCCATTCTAGATTTCCCCACCTGCTCTTTTACCTTCTTTTCCTTTAGATAATTGAAGAAAAATTTGGAGCCCTTTTCACCACAGTTAAGCCAGTTCAGCTTAACTCTAACCTTTTGTCCTTTTATCTTATGGGCCTGTATCTTCCTCAAGTTGTCTTTGGCTAAGAAAAGAGCCTCATAGAGCTTTTCATCCTCGAGGCAGCCTTGCAGCTTGGTTTGAACCTCTAGAAGGTAGTCCTGTAGACACCTTTCTAGCTTTCTATTGTCGAGGGCCCATTTTTTCCCAATAACTTGGAAGAGGGTTCTCCAACCTTCCACATTAACATTCCATCTCTCAATGGAAAAATAATTTTTCAACATCCATTTATTTATTTCCCTTAGCGAAGCAATGGCTTCTTGACAGTCAACATCACATAGAATGTGGGTATTCAACATGAAACCTCCTTTCTTCCTTGCCTGATTTGTATTGTCCTAGAAGGGGACGAGAATGGCTTTAATAGGGTGGTGATCAAAGAGGGTGTATGGATACATCTGCACCTGCACCCCATCCTCGTTCAGACAAAAGCTGAAAAAGTCCTTGTTTGCATAGAACCTGTCTAACCTACAATAGATCCGAGCAACCCCTTTCTGGGCATTACACCATGTGAATCAGAAACCTTTGCATTTTCTTTTATTACCTTCCATTGGATCAAAAAGTCTTAGTTTGTTCTTAAATCTTAGCCAAAAATGCTTCTCATTACCTTTCCACATCATGTCCACACCTCCCCACTTATCCTCTCTCTGCTGAATTATGTTAAAGTCTCCACCCATTATCCATGGAATATCCTGAAGACCAGCCAACCACTACCATAAGTTGCATCTTTCCCTATGATCATTGGGTGCATAGATAGAACATACCTCAAATTACAGACCATCCCTTTCTAGGGTGACCCACATCCCTCTATTGCATGGGGACGAGCCATTTCCAGTAACAAATTGAGCCCAGTCCCTGGACACTAGGATAGAAGTCCCTCCTCTTCCCTTTTCATGAGTAGTTGTGAAGAATTTGGAGTCTTTCCAAATGAATTTCAAGTTTTTTTCCAAGGTAAAACCAATGGCTTTAGTTTCTTGCAGCATTACAAAATCTTTTTTCTTTTCTAGATTGAGAAATCTTCTAATGATGTATTTCTTGTTTGGGGATTCAAGGCCAAGGACATTCCATGAAATGCAGTTAAGATTCATATTCTGAAGTCATGGGAATGTCCTCTTGTTCCCCTCTTAACACCTCAAAGCATTTAGGGAATTTATCTTTTGTTTCCAATTTTTTGGTGATTGGGGATTGAATTATAGTACTTACTTTTTTCCTTTTATTTTTTGATACTCCATTTTTCTTAACTCCCCCCACGGGGATGCTATATTTCCTTGGTCTTCCTGAACCGTTCATAGGTTTCACCACCTAGATCTTCTGACCCTTGGTGCTACCTTCCCCATATTTGCATCCTTTAGCTACAACTGATCCTTTCTCAGAGGATTTAATCTCATTAGTATCCTCATTGATAGTTTTGTTTCCTTCCTAGGGTTTATTATTGGTCAAGTTGTGAGATGTTTCAGTTTCTTGTTCTTTAATGACATTGTAAGCAGTGGGGATCACAACAGAGTTAGCAACTTGCCCCTGATAGTCCTAAAAAGTTACCTCTAACTAGGAAGCTTGGTCATTAGAGTATAGACCATATAAGGCCTTCTCAACCCTATTTTCATTGGGATTTCCAACCAAATATTTTTCAACGACCACAAAAGTTGAGGAAACGAAGCCAATTTGAAGATTGGGGTTATTAGAAGTTACTTTCTCTCTGACTTCTTCAGAGGCCATAGCCACACCATTAGGGGGAACTTCGTTGCTCATGAGAAAATTACTAGCCTTGCTGTCATCATTAGCCAACTTGATAATGTCAAGGCTAAAGCAGTCGGGGTGTTTGATTAACTAGAATTGGGAGACCATTAGCTGATTGTCATGGTTATACCTATTTGATAAGTTCTTTTCAATTCTTTGCCTTATTTATTTCCTAGCAAGTTGCTGAGCGTTTAATTTCTCAAGCAACACAGGGTTATTGGCAATGCAATTTTTCAGTGATGAGGTTTCACCCCCTACATTAATAGATTCCTTATTTTTATCAATCTCATGACAGGGGATATCAACAGTGCTATCTAGGTGAGAAAATTTTAGGCCATTTACAATGGAAAAGTCAGGGGGCTGGGAAGCAACATCTTGCAAGCCCTCACCAAGCCATAGCATGGTGATATCGCCTTTAGAGGTCGAGAGAGGGTTAACAGTGTCAGGACCACCAACCATGTTATTAGCCACATTTCCTTCCTTAGTTGTTGAAATTGAAGCAGACTATTCACCCAGAGAGTCATTCTTCATTAGGTTATTGTTTTTTCCAGTGTTAGGGTTCAAAGGAGGTTTATTCTCAGGAGAGCCACAAACACCAAGCTGACTTCCTTTGTTTTTAATGACCAGGCAATTCTTTTGAATATTCCCTTCTTGGCGGTAGAGGTAACATGAGTTTATGCTGTAAGGAAAACCAGATGTGGAAAAAATTCTCCTAACGTCAATACCTCAGAGAAGAATGCATATATAATTTTAATTTTTCCAATTACAATTCAATTAAGATGCACTATGAAGTAGATAACATAAACAGAGTATTTGACAATAACACAAGAACACCAGATATACGTGGGAAAACCCTTACGGGAGAAAAACCCACCACACCAAGAAAAATCACTTTGTATTACAGTAATGGAGATTACATACAAATGTCAGACTTATCTTTCTAGTGTCTGTTTACAACAACATTCACCATGATCAATCTTGTACAGGAACCTTCAAGTTACAGTCATTACAGATTAGATTACATTTACTGATGATACAACCACCCAACAATCCGTCGATCCAAACAACCAATCACAATCTGCAATCACAGAGTATAACCATGTTGTTCCATGTCCATCGAGCTTCCTCACATAATTGTCAAAACGAACAATCTTCCAACTATTCAGATTCGGCTTCTCCTATTGGTCCACAAGACTCCACATAGGAAGGTCAAATGACCAAAAGAGATTCAAGCTTTGTTGGCATCTCGGTGAGACACTAACAATGTCTCCCCACTGCCCAAAAGCTTCATATCAATGTCACCATGAGTCGTCGTTATTTCCAAGATGTTCCAACGAGATTTCATATGTTACACCAAATCACCAAACAGTTGACGAGACCTATCACTTTCACCAGGACATCATAGCGAGGTCCAAAAGTATCATAGATGTGAGTTTACCATTCAGAAAGAGTATCGCTCTTGCCAAGACATCCCAATGAGCCTTCTTGTGTTACACCGAGTTCAGGAGACTATCGCTAAGACTTCCTTATGTCGCCAGGACCTCACACCGACGTTCTCCACATGTATTGCTATCACCCAGACTCATTTCTTTTGGTGAGATGATATACCGAAGCTCCATATGTCACATAGACTTAAGTTTCCCATTGGCCAGACAATCGACTTTCGCTGAGACACCATACCGAGGGTTCAAAGTTACTCCGAAGTAATTAGTAGTCAGCAGGACTCTATCGCTATCACAGAGACGTTACTCTGAAAACTTTATGTCATATCAAGCAACAAGCAACAGTCGGCAAGACAAATGTTTATCACTGAGACTTCTTAGCGAGAACCCTTTAGTCATCCCGAAGACTTCAATACACAACATAGTGTCAGCGGGACTTTAACACATCGCCCAGACTTCTTCTCGAACAAGCCTTTCAACGAAGGGTCTTAATGATATACGATTGAATGGCCTATCGGCCAGAGATCTTCATAGGTGCTAAGAGGTCACACCGAAAGCAACCTGTCATAGCGACATGATCCTTCGGTGAGACAAAGACTACATCACAATGACCTGTACAAAACATGATGTTCCAAATTGCTAGTCGGCCAGACATAAGAACTGTCACACCGACTTGGCTCCAATGGAGGTTTCAGCTTGTGATGATTGAGGCATCCTTTTCCAACAATATCCCACTTGGCGAAGATCACAAATGCACCTCCAGAGCACAACATAACTTACTGAAATCATGGGCACTAAGGCCCATTGAACTGGCACACCACCTGAACTTGTTTGTGCTCACTGGCTTCGTCAATGAATCTGCAACATTCACCAGAGTATCAACCTTTTCCAAATGACCTTTCCATCCTCCACCATATCTCGTACAAAGTGGTACTGTACATCAATATGTTTCGTCCTAGCATGGAAAGTAGGGTTCTTTCAAAATTGCACTCGACTATCACAAAAATAGTTATTTCCCGCATCAAAACCAATGTTAGAACACAAATGTTTCAACCAAAGCTGCTTCTTTACAAGCATGAGTAGCTGCCATGTATTAGCCTCCGTAGTGGACAAAGTGACTACACTGCTTACTCATCCGACTCACTGCACCACCATTCAACATGAAAATGTATCCATTGGTGGAGCTCCTATGTCAATGTCCCCTGCCCAATCAGAATCTACATATCCACAAATGTTGAGAGTCCTCTGTGATTCAACCAAGTTCCCATGGTAACACAAAGCAAAATCTGAAGTTCCCTTCAAATATCTAAACACTCTCTTCACAGCATCCCAATGTATCCTTCCAAGATTTTCCATAAATCGACTAATCCCACTTTGGGCAATGTCGGCCTTGTATAGACCATTGCATACATAAGACTTCCAACCGCACTAGCATAGGGTACACTGGTCATGTCCTCCATCTCAGTAGGAGATTTTGGACAGTCCTCAATAGATAGCTTTGTTCCCTGCAAGACTAGAACCACTAGCTGTTTGCTATCATTCATACAAAATCTCTCAAGAACAGTCCTGATATACTTACTCACGATTGAGCCAAAGTTTTCTACTATTTCGTCCCTGGTTATCTCCATCCCCAAAATATACCTTGCTGCACCAAGATCCTTCATTTCGAACTTAGCAGACAACTGAGACTTAAGATCAGAAATCATTAGCTTACTATTGCCTATGAACAACATATCATCAACATAGAGAGCAATAACAAGTACTCAATCACTTTCAACTTTATAATATACCCAGTGATCAAATTTTGATCTCACAAATCCCAAAGACAATACAAAAGTATCAAATTTCTGGTACCACATTCTAGGTGACTGCTTTAATCCATATAGAGACTTCTTTAATTTGCATACTAGTTTTTCTTTACCTTTTTCAACAAAGTGCTTAGGCTGGGACATATAGATTTCTTCTTCAAGATCACCATGAAGAAATGCTATCTTCACATCCATCTGTTCAACCTCTAAGTCATACACTGATGCAAGTGACAAAAGAAATCTAATAGATGTCAGCTTTGCTACAGGAGAAAATTTTTCCCCATAATCGATTCCCTCTACCTGGGAATAGCCCTTTGCAACCAGTCTTTCCTTGTACTTTTCTACACTGTCATCCAGACCAATTTTCTTCTTAAATACCCATTTGCAGCCAACAACCTTTCTGCCTTTAGGCAAGGGCACCAGACTCTAGGTTTCATTCTTATCTAATGATGCCATCTCTTCATTCATGGCTTCCAACCAAGAGTCTGAATCAGACATTCTAAATGCCTCTTTCATAATCCTAGGCTCATCAGTGCTAGAAATTAAAACATAGGCACAAGTAGAATCAATCAAAGAGAACCCATACCTATCTAGTTTTTTTCTTTCACGGGTTGACCTCCTCACTTGCTGAGGCTGAGGTTCTTCTTCTTCAGAACTTTCAGAACTGCTTGAGCTCTCCTCAGTTTCAGGTACATTTTGAATTTTCAATTCCTCTTTCTTTGGTGTAGGAGGAATTAATGCTACATCCTTATTATTTTTTGACTTTGTCTCTGACTGCAGATCCAAAATGGAAGGTTTCAGTTCACGAAAGATTACACTTCTGTTGTATACAACCTTCTCTGTATCAAGATTCCAAAGCTTGTATCCTTTTATGACAGTACTATAGCCAATAAAAATACATTTGACAGCCTTGTTCTCTAGTTTAGATCTTTTCACATCCGGCACATGAGCATATGCCTCACAGCCAAAAACACGAACATGTCTCAAAGAGGGCTTCTTACCAGACCATGCTTCCAAAGGTGTTTTTTCAACAAGAGTAGAATTTGGAGAATGATTTATTAGGTAACATGCAGTAGATACAACGTCAGCCCAAAATTTCTCCTCCAAGCCAGCACTACTGAGCATACTTCGTGCTCTCTCCATTACTATCCTATTGAATCTTTCTGCAACTCCATTTTGCTATGGAGTATAAGGTGTAGTATTGTGTCTTTTAATTCCATGGTCTTTACAGTATCTTTCAAATTCATCAGAACATAATTCAGTGCCATTATCAGTCCTTAAGCATTTTATTTTTCTACCAGTCTAATTTTCAACAAGGTTCTTAAATTCCTTAAATTGATTGAATGCTTCTGATTTACTTTTCAGAAAATATACAAATGCTCTTCTTGAGTAATCATCAATAAACGACACATAGTATCTTGACTTAGACAAAGAAGGAACATCCACTGGACCAAATACATCCGAATGAATATAATCTAGCAAACCAGAAGATTTATGAGGACTGGAATAAAATGAAACACAGTGCTGTTTTCCATATATATAGTGTTCACAAAATTCAAATTCAAGATTACAATCTTCAAGCCCCTCAACCAAGTTTTTATTCTTCAAGGTTTTTAAACCTTTTTCTCCTATGTGGCCTAACCTATGATGCCAGAGCATAGTCTTCTCTGTAGGAAGTTTTACTTCCATAGAGTTTACATAATTAGGGATATTTCCCTCTTTACCTCCATGAGCAGCTTTCAGTGACTTTCCAGAGACACTGTTACATTGAACAACATGTGCATCCAGCTTGTACAGGGTACCAATTTGTGCACCTCTAGCCAACACCATTGAACCTCTAGTCATCTTACAGCCATTTCTAGAGAACGTAACTTGTACTCCAATATCATTCAACTGACAGAAATAGATTTCGAGCCAGACCTGGTATGTGAATAACATCATTGATTCCCTTTACTCTGCCATCAAGAAATTGTATTCTGACTCTTCCACAACCAACTATCTCCAAAGTTGAATCACTTGCCAAGTACACCTTTCCACCATTATATTCTTCATACTTGTGAACCATTCTCTATGAGATTTCATGTGGAAAGATGCTCCAGAATCAATCAACCAGACATCATCTGATGCCTGAGTAGCCAAGGCTGCAATGAAGGTGTCACCATCACTATGAGAAGAACCATTATCGAAGAGCCCTTCTTCTTTTTCTCCTCTTTACAATCCTTTCGGACATGACCAGGTTGCCCACAGTTCCAGCATTTCACCTTGGACTTCTTTCCAGGAGACTTTGATCTCCCCTCTGATTTTGATTTGGAATTCTTGTCCTTCTTCTTTCCTTTCTCTTTCAGTCTTCCTCTGACAGCAAGAGCTTCTTTCACCATCTCAGAAGATTTCCTTCCCATCTCTTCTGATAGAAAAGAACCAACAACATCTTCCATCTTGAAACTGGATGTTGTACTCCCAATAGCCATTACTAGATGATCCCATGAGTCTAGAAAAGAACACAATAATAGCATACAACGATCTGCTTCATCAATTTTTACACCAACAAATGTCAATTAAGCAATTAGCATATTAAATGCATTCAAATGATCAGCTATAGACCCTCCTTCTTGCATTCTCAAAGAATATAACTTCTTCCTCAGGAACAGTTTATTCACCAAGGACTGCCCCTGATAAATAGACTCTAGTCTCTTCCACAAAGAAGATGCGGTCTTCTCCTCATGCACATTCAGAAGAATTGAGTCTGCCAAACAGAGCCTTATTAGCCCCTTAGACTTCCTATCTGCAAGGTCCCAATCTTCTTGCTTCATGCTTGTAGGTTTAGTTCCAGACATTGCAAGCCACATATCACAATCAACTAGAAGATCCTCCATCTTGAGTTTCCACAACTCAAAGTTACTGCCATTGAACTTCTCTATTTCAAACTTTCCAGACGTGCTAGCCATCTCAACCTATAAGTAAAAATAACAAACTCTACTGGACTCCCACTGAATAGAATTGAATCAAAAAACCCAATGTACCTACAAGGATAACACAACTGGCCAGGCTCTGATACCACTTGTAAGGAAAACCAGATGCGGAAACAATTCTCCTAATGTCAATACCTCAGAGAAGAATGTAGATATAATTTTAATTTTTCCAATTACAGTTCAATTAAGATGCACTATGAAGTAGATAACAGAAAACAGAGTATTTGAAAATCACACAAGAACACCAAATATATGTGGGAAAACCCTTACGGGAGAAAAACCCACCACACCAAGAGAAATCACTTTGTATTACAATAATGGAGATTACATACAAATGCCAGAATTATCTTTTTGGTGTCTGTTTACAACAACATTCACCATGAACAATCTTGTAAAGGAACCTTCAAGTTATAGTCATTACAAATTAGATTACATTTACTGATCATACAACCACCCAGCAATCCGTCGATCTGACCAACCGATCACAATCTGCAATCACAGAGTATAACCATGTCATTCCATGTCCATCGAGCTTCCTCACAGAACCATCACAATGAACAATCTTCCAACTGTTCAGATTCAAATTTTCCTATTGGTCCACAAGACTCCACATAGGATGGTCAAACGGCCAAAAGAGATTCAAGCTTTGTTGGCATCTTGGTGAGACACTAATAGTGTCTCCCTGATGCCTAAAAGCTTCATATCGATGTTGCCATGAGTCGTCATTATTTCTAAGATGTTCCAACGAGCTTTCATATGTTACACCAAATCACCAAACAGTCGGTGAGACCTATCACTTTCGCCAGGACATCATAGCGAGGTCCAAAAGTCTCATAGATGTGAGTTTACCATTTGGCAAGAGTATCGCTCTTGCCAAGACATCCCAACGATCCTTCTTGTGTTACACCGAGTTCAGGAGACTATCGCTAAGACTTCCTTATGTCGCCAGGACCTCACACCAATGTTCTCCACATGTATCGCTATCGCCCAGACTCATCACTTTCGGTGAGACAATATATCGAAGCTCCATATGTCACATAGACTTAACTTTCCCATCAGCCAAAAAATTGGCTTTCACCGAGACATCATACTGAGGGTTCAAAGTTACTCCGAAGTAATCAGTAGTCGGCAGGACTCTACCGCTATCGCTGAGACATTACTCTGAAAACTTTGTAATATCAAGCAATAAGCAACAGTTGGAAAGACAAATGTTTATCGCTGAGACTTCTTAGCGATAACCCTTTAGTTATCCCGAAGACTTCAATACACAACATAGTGTCGACGAGACTTTAACACATCGCCCAAACTTCTTCCTGAACAAGCCTTTCAGCCAAGGGTCTCAATGATATACAATTGAATGGCCTATTGGCCAGAGATCTTCATAGGTGCTAAGAGGTCACACCGAAAGCAACCTGTCACAGCGACACGATCCTTCGGTGAGACAAAGACTAGGTCATAGCGACCTGTACAAAACATGATGTTCCAAACTGCTAGTCGGCCAGACATAAGAACTGTCACACCGACTTGGCTCCAGTGGAGGTTTTAGCCTGTGATGATTGAGGCATACTTTTCCTACATATGCCACCTAGAATTTCTAGTGGATAGATCCACTGATGTTCGTCCTCATTAATAACAATATTCCCTTGTATTTCAACACTGGGATTCAGAGCCTCAAGTGTCTGGGCATCCAAATGCGGTAAGGTGAGTTTAGAATCCTCAACTTGAATGACAGAGCAGGTGGGGGCTAAAATTTGATGATGTTCCAAAATTTTGGTTGAATATTTTTGAGGACCACCCACCTGGGGCAAGACAATGCGAGGAATTCCTCCGCGATGGTCGCAGGTGACCAGGGAGGGCACAAAAGACACACCCACCAAGGTTCCAATATGATTTTTCTAACACTTTCAACTGCATGGCGTTGTTCGTCATAAAAATGAAAAACAAGCCCCTTTGAACCATTATGCAAAATTTAACTTGAATTCCAAATTTAAGACCCAAAATTTTCCCAAACCAATCATCTAAAATTTTTCTAGCCAGAACCCTTTTCGAATTCACAACAACAAAGAAGATTTCCGAGTCTTTTAACTTGGTTCTCTCATTGGAAATTATATTTTTCAAATCATGGTTGGGAGAAATAAGTAAGTCTCTATGGGAAACATGAGGGGACTTACCTTTCGTGCCTCCATAGTCCTCACAGTCGTTGATGAGAAACCTTGCCGCCGCCAGAACTGTAACCCCGCTATCTACTACAACATCCTTGAATGATTTTTGCGAAAAACTTGGGGACCTTACAAAAGGATTAGCAATCTCTATGTTAGAGTTGGGGGTGGAACCCTCAGAACCCCCTCCATAAATAGAGGGAGGGGCCGATGACACCCACAACCTTAACCCTGGAGAGACAAGAAAAAAACATAGACAAAAAACCACTCTAAAATACAGGCGAGAAACAATAATAAATGTAAGGCGCAAAGGGTACTTACAACACACAACAAACCTTGGGTGGGGCAGCACATGGACTCCCCCATGGAGGATGCCACAATATCCTATATGTTTCCAGGTTAGGTTGCAGACTGTTAGTTTCCTGATTGTTTCCACCTTCTGTGCGTTGGTTTCGTCAGCCGATCCAATTAACACATTTTTTTTGGGAAAAATGAACAGTCGAAGAAATTACAATTTTCACAGCTTTCTTAAGTTAGAAACTTTTAATTTGGTGCATAAAAAGAACCCCACAAATGAACACTACAATTTTTGTTGCTCTAAAAATGAACCATTTCAAAGCTTTCTAGATTAGAAAATGCTTTAAATTTGGTGCATATAAAGGACCCCACAAATGAACACTTTAGTTTTTGGCGCTCTAAAAATGAACCATTTTAAATCTTTCTAGATTAGAAAATTCTTCAATTTGGTGCATAAAAAGAACCCCACAAATGAACACTTTAGTTTTTAGTGCTCTAAAAATGAACCATTTCAATGCTTTCTATATTAGAAAATGCTTTAAATTTGGTGCATAAAAAGAACAACACAAACAAACAATTTAATTGGTGCTCTAAAAAATTTCAAATTGATACTTGGAATGTTTGATTTTCATTGTGTTGACCAAGTGATTTCCCTTTGTTGACAAACACTCAAGTTCATTTTGTTGACTAAATAAGACCACGATCTAGGAACACTCAAATTTTGGGCTTAAAATGAACAAATTGTTCCTTGTTTTGCACCTTTTCTATAGTATTGACTGATATCCAGAACACTTCCGTTGGGTGCTTCTAAAAAGAACAACTGCTATCTTGTACACACTTTAAATTCATTTTATGTGGATATCACCACTTGAGGTGCTTAAAAAGAATACTACGATGAATTGCATATGGTGTATTCCGTGCTTGGAAAAATAGGTGACTATCCTCTGCCTTCACGCCTTTTTGGCGATCTTGAGTGACGAAAATCATCTTGAGTGTTGCATTATTTTCAAAGCATACATTTTTAGAGGGCCTACCTTTTGAGACACATCCTACATTGGATAACTCAAAGGCGGCCCAAGTGGTACTCTCATTTTGGTCCACTATATAAATTATTGTGTGTGTGGAAGAAAGTTCTCTCGTTTGCAACTATTTTATATCAATGTTAGTCTCCCCTAGTATCCGTGTGATATGTAAAAACTCGCAAGGGTTGGGAGGCTTCTTAATTGCCAAAATATCGCATGTATAGACATCTGAAACTAATAACCCAAAAAAATGACTATGAACCAATGTTTTAGAAGCTACCCCTTTATCCAAAATATTCTCTGAAGTGGTGCACCATAATTTACTTCTGAGAAGTTACTTACCAAGTTCAACTTATGGTTGAGTGTAAAAATCTCTCCATTTGTTTCATGGAAAATCATCCCTTCAGGGCATGAGGTAAGCCCATCTAGGAGGAAGTGTCTATCCCTAGGGTGTACATTGCTTTCAGAAAAATTGCCAAAATCTATTCGGGTACTCTGAAAACATCAAACTCTGTGATTGAGTTGAAAAATAAACACATCAAAACAAACACTTAAATATGTTTTTCAAAATCAAAAACCCTTTTAATTAGTGTATAATTTTAAGAGAAGCCCTATATTTTCACTCCTTAAGGCATCTCCTTAAAGGTTTTTGAATATACAAGTTTTAATTTCAAGCTATATTGGTTCAAAGTAAACATTGAAAACTATGGCTTGGGTATCATGATTTCACAACTTAAAGCCATAGACACGCAGGTCACACAAGTACATGCTTTTTGAGTTAGTAAAAAGTTGTATCATTTGCCACATCTAGAAATAGATCAAGACATCCAAAAAATACAAGAAAAACATCAACGCTGCTACCAAATACTAAAACTAGAAGACAAATTTGAACAAAGGCCACTTCTGCTATTGTTTCTAGCGCATTTGATCAAGACCTAGTCACACTTGCTAGAGAAAGCTCACTTTTTCTCTTTTTCCCATAAATTCCACTGATGAAAATCTACTACATTTGACAAAACCAACACACTTGATGCAAAACAAGCCGCACTTCATACTTTTTTCCACACTTGCCAAAACTTTTCCAGTGGACTTACCAAAAATTTGCTCGCAATTGCCAAGAAAGATCACTTTTGACTGAGTAATTCACCACATTAGAAAAATACATACGGAGGCAACACTTGAAATTCCTAATCACACTTTCCTCTCAAAATCTAGTGCACTTGAAAAATTTTAGGTTGCGGTTGATAATACTGGCCACTCTTGCTCACAATTTGTTCTTTTGCTCAAAAACCATCGCTTTTGCTCTATCCTGCTGAAAGTTAGAAAAATAAACCAAAGATGCTTACAGGATCCTTGTTAGAACAAAAAAATTGGATACCTAGATAGGTCATATAGTCCTTCATCCACTCTCAACATTCCATCCTACTTTTGGAAATCAGAATGAAAAGAAACAAACCTAGATTATTGCCTTGCCCATAGTTCTAAGATATCAACAATTACTTGAACCTCAAGGCTAGTTCAAGTAAGCTTTTTTGCAACATTATCCTCTAGAAGAAGAAGTGAGATATCAATTCAAGCCTTTCAACATTTTTAGTTCCAAGAATAGTGTCACCCCAAAACAACACTCAAACCTTAGGGTCTTGAGCTTCATAACAAACCATATCAAAACATCAACACTTTCACCTTATGACCATTTGGCGACCAGTTGCTCCAGTTCAACAAACGGACCTTAAAACACTGATCCTTCAACTAAGTCTCACACACATGAAAGGTGAACAAACTGATATCATTAGCAGTTTAAGGACCTTCATATTTGAGAAGAATGAAACACCCAACTAGTGGAGGAACATAACAAACATCTTAGATAAAGAGGAAGAGAAAGCAGACCTAGCAACCGAAAGACTCATGTTACCACCGCCTGTGTGGCAATAGGAATCCATCCTTCATGATCTTTGGAAAGAGAAAAATCCTTAAGCGAAAATCCATATTTCGACTTTCAAAACCATCCTAGTCTAAAGTTTACCAAAGGGCACATCTTGAGAACTCATCACAACTGCAATAATTGACTAAGAAATTCCTATTTATGCTTTTGAATAGGTGAACTAGAATTGAATACACAATAGGAATCCATCCCTCATGATCTCTAGAAAGAGAAAAATCCTTAAGAAAAAATCCATATTTCGCCTTTTAAAAAAGCACCATAGTTCAAGGTATATGAAGAGACATGCCTTGAAGATTTACCACAACTGAGACACCTTGGTAAGAAATCATTACACTCGCTCTTCAAGGATCAAACTAGACTGGTATATCCAATTTGGACCTGTATTTCCACCTCCCGAATTGCAATAGACACCACTTTTCAAAAATAGAAAATCCCAAAAAACAAAAGCAATTTCATTTTCCTTAAAACAAAAAATCCAAAAATAAAAGCATTTCTTTTCCATAGTTAGGAGTCCCAAAAAATGTTCACAAAAGCTTGGCAATTGTTTATGACAACTACGAGATCACAACATAGGAAGAACATAGAAGCAAACAAAAAAAAACTCCAACATCCCACCAACAAACACCAAAAACTACGAAGGTGGCCCATGGGGCTATAGGCTGGATGATCTTGAAACACCTCAAAAGAGACCCATATTCAAGACAACAACAAACCAAACACCTAGCGAGGAAGAGGTAATTCGTAGAAAACAAGAAGCAATGGAAAGAGCAAAACAAAAAATCAAGGATATGGTCATGGAGGAGGAGGATAGTGAAGAGGAAATAAATGATGAACTATTTCAACATTCAAACAATCCCAAAGTTCTCAAGTTGATGGAAAAACTCCTAAGGATCCCAACACTTACTTTTTCAAATTAGCACAAAGTGGTGCTAAATTTCCAATAAACTTCAACGTAGAAGCACTTAAGGATCCTCATCTCATTCCATTAGGAGATAACTCAGTTGTGATAGAAATACTCAGGACATTGGAGATTCCAAACCTGCCACCCATAATCGCACAAGGAAAGGATCAACTAGTGGAAAACCTATTGTACAAAAAACCAACTCAAATCAAACAAGTGGCAGTGGCCCAACAGTATTAAGGAGGTCCATCCCAATACGTACCGCATAGCAACAATCCTCCACTAGGAAAATACATACCTCAAAACACTTTGTAGGTCAACCCTTCTCAAAACATGCAGTAGCATCAAGAAAGTGTGCCACAAGGTTCCATTCTGAGTTCATCCCATCAATAAGGTAACCCACCAACGCACCATTAGGGAAACCTTTAGTGTAGTTCACTCCAATAATAAGGTGTGCCACATGATACCCTTCTAAGTTCGTCCCATCAACAAGCTAACCCGCCAACACACCATCAGGGAAACCTTCATTATAGTTCGCACCATCAATAAGGTGGACCACAAGGTTCCCTTCCATATCAGTACCAACAACATGGTGTGCCACAAGGTACCCTTCTGAGTTTGTCCCATCAACAAGGTAACCCACCAACGCACCATCAGGGAAACCTTCAGTATAATTCACCCCAACAATAAGGTGTGCCATAGGGTACCCTTCTGAGTTCATCCCATCAACAAGGTAACTCGCTAATGCACCATCAGGGAAACCTTCAGTATAGTTCACCCCAACAACAAGGTGTGACACAAGGTACCCTTATGAGTTTGTCTCATCAACAAGGGAACCCACCAATGCACCATCAGGGAAACCTTTAGTGGGGATTTGAGCACTAGGCTCTATGTCAACAGTTTTCAGATTGACATTGGTCAGTCTCTCCAGAAAGAGATGGTTTCACCTAGGTCTTGCACCCTGGATTTTGATATGGTTCCAGTCTCTTTTTAGGAGATTGATAGCATTCAGGATGGTACTTTTATCACTCCTAAAAGTGAGTCAAGACACTTGTAATTGCCTTGTGGGAGAGGACTTGATTATGTTGCTGCAAGACCAACTTATCCTATTGTGAGTTGTGTGTCTTCTTCTAAGGATGGCAACATTGGATGGGATACATATGACTGCTTGGGTATTCCATTAGCATAGACAAGAGAGTTTCACCTTGATTGCATTATGAGGTGTGCTCATTAGTTTACCTTTAGCCACATGTTCATGATTTGACCATGTCATTGTTTACACATAGAGGTGGGTTGAAGAACATGAATTTGGGTTCACTTTGGTATGAATTTTTTTAGATTTCATATGATGAGTCCAAGTTTTATAGGTCTCTCACTTTGAGTTCTCCAGTGGGGTGTTTTCAACAACTGGAGTTTGAGACTTACACTCTACGGGGTATCAGAGTGGCACAACAAAAGTCCATTGGTGTTGAGATGGAGGGACTTCCAGTTTATTCATGGGATCTAGGTAGGATATTTGAGGTGTATCAACACAGTGCTTGGAGTTGGCATGAAGAGATTAATTTATAGATTTGGAATCCAGGAATTCCTTTGTTGGTTGGATGGTTTCATTGGTTGAAAAAGTTTGACATCTTCTTGGGTTCTAGTTACATATAGATGTTGTGGGTTTGCACATGTTGTAGGATCATTTGGGATCTAGGTGGTTGGTGGATAGGTGTAGATGATTCTCCATTTGGGCTTCAGGTGTTGTGCTAGTTAAGTTGGTTTGGCAGCTGCAGATTGCTTGAGGGAAAACAATCTTTGGGAAGGGAGGACTGTCATGTCCCCAAATTGGAAGTGTATTAAACTAATTATTTATTAAGTTATTCCAATAAAATGTAATATAAAAAGGGATGGCTTATTATTTAATTAGTTGAATATTAAAGTGACTTAAAATAAATATTATATCATAAAGTCACTTACATAATAAAATAATATTATATTCTAGAAGCTTCTGGAAAAGTGAATGAGAAATGTATTTAAGAAGCTGTTGGCTAATAATTTGGACACACTTGATTTGGAATTCATTACTCATTACCTATGTGGTAAGAAGTTGAAGCTTAATGCCAGGTTCGGTTGTGAAAGATCAACCCTAGTTGGAGTCTGGAGAAATCTATCTAGGGTTTTTACATTGTGCTTTATTGGTATTTGATAGGTGCAATAGCTATTGTATTTAATTTCAATAGCTAATATATTATTGCAATTCTGAATATTAATGCAATAGCTGGATTATTATTGCATTTATTTATTGTATTGATATTTTATATCTTCATAATATAGTTTATTATTCAGAGTATTTTTAGTAATTATTTTTGGGTAATATTTAACAAGGGAAAAAGTAACTCTTTGGGTAAATATTGGAGAAAATAAATATATTACCGGAGGCGAACTATTATTGGTGCATTTAAGGAAAAATAATAATTTCCTTGTTGGGCAATAGTGAATATTATAGTGTCGCTACATGATGTGAAGTTTATATTATAAGTAAAGGAAAACATTAATTTTCCTTGAGGGGTGATAAAGTAGATTTCAAATATTATTCCTAGACAAATAAAAGGGGAAATATTAAGACTTGATTGATAAAGTGGATCCCACATATTATTTTTCCATCATCTGAAGTTGAACGAATAATAGTTTCAATATATTATTCCTAGGGTCTTTAACAACAGTGAATACAAAATATTATTTGAGATACAAGGTTTATACGCTGGAAGTGAAGATAATATATCTCTTGTTGTTGAACGACATTACTCGTCCTGAGCAAGAACGACATTACCAGAGGTTGGGGCGACACCCATTCTGAATATGAATGCAATATAAGGCATGATTACTATATAGGGAATTTGTGGAGGCAACTTTCATTACTAGGCACAACCTCTACTCCACATCTAGTTTAGTATTTGGCTATTTGGAGACTCTTGTTTAGATTGAAGAAGGCGTGTTACTCCTGGCATCAAGATTGCAATGATATTTGAAGACTTCATTCCCAAGTTGTTGAAATAGTGATGACAAGATCAGAACAGGAATGATTTTACAATCAAAATTATTCAAGCCTATTATCAGCTACTACAAGCTATTGTTCCACATTCCATAAGCTATTTAATAATATTGCATTATCATTTCATTGTGTAGGTGGAATGTTGGGATTAAAGTTGTCCTATAGTGACATTGTTGATGTACTCTTTGCATTTTATGATAAGCCAATCTAAATAGAAGTTTGAGTTGTCTACATCTTGCACTTCAGTTGTATTACATTCTCTCAGCATTGTAATCACTTTAATATGCAACATCTCTAAGAGTCATTAGTTAATCATTGTATTGTATTTGAAAGTATGGTTTGAATATAACTGCTACAAGCCTTTGCAATTCAAATTAGTTGATGGTTGCTTGTCAATTGTATGGAAAAATGTCTCTTGCTGTAGATGCATAATTGCATTCATTTCAGTCACTTTATTATCTTGTGTTGCATTTTCCATCACACTAGTATCCTTTGAGCAAGTCATTATATGCATCTTATCATCAATAATCAAGAGCAAATACCAAAGATACCATAAACTATAGTTAAGAGGTTGCACAAAAAGTGTTTGACAAAATGTCGAAGCACGGAAAACTACTGTATGTCATTTTCTTTATAATTTTGATACATTCAATGATGTCAAGTGCATAAAGGATTTATCTAGAACTTGCTAATGATTGAAAATGCATAAGAATGTGAAGTGCAAGGTCTTATTTGATTTTCTAAGTAATGAGACAATTATGCATGCAAGTAATGTTCAACTACAACCATCAGACATTATGTCAAACAATTTTTAGACAATCACCAAACTCCATATATATTGTTGTCATAACTAATTACATACTTGCCAATGTCTACAAAATCATTTCCAACTCAATGGATACAATGAGAGTCAAATATATGTCCTACAACTTCAATCTCATATGACAATGATATCCAATGACAAAGTGCAATCTTTATTTCTGTAAATGACAACTACCTCAATAATCTGTGACTTAGTGATCTATGAGAATGCAATTACAACACTATTCGATTCAATAAAATAGGAACCTGGTTTGCTGCGACTTGGAAAGATATCAATCAAGCTCTTCTATTTCTTAGTTCAACGACTTCTTGCAAGTCCACGTCTATAGATAAAGACATATTCTTTCCCTCGTAGCTTCTAGGCAATGATAGACGCCACTCAAATTTTTGGGTCCCTTCTCAATATAAACACCCAGCTGCTATGTCGTCTTCTTCCTATTTTGTCTTTATCCCAAGAGAAAATATGACAACTTCAGTTTTTATCTTATCTCAAGTGGTGTTGAACCTATTTGAAGGCCCGATAACTTTAGACAATAAATTTGTCTCCACTAATAAAGTCGATTATCTTCTGACAGATACAAATTATCCACCAAGCTTATTTTAATCACCATGAATTTGTCTTTATACTTTTCCAAGCTTCCACCATGAATTGTCACTTCTGGCACACAAAAAAATACGTCCTCAAATGTTGAAGTCGAATTGATTACTCACTACAAGCTGTTGCTCCCTCAAGATATAATATTCGATATGATTTGTCTTTTCCCTGGCTTTGACCAGTTCATCTTTTCTTCTTAATTGTCTAACTTTCAAATCATCCTCCAAAGCAAAACTCAATTCCTCCAATATGAATTGAACTAGCTGTATTCTTCTAGCAATAGAATAAATTCCTAATTAAGATACAATTTTTTCAACTGAAAATCGATAGCACAATGACTATAGAATGATGTAAATCATACTCCTATAAATTCCTTCAACAATAGATGAATAATCTGATGTGCCACAGTTAACTCCCAATTTGTAATACTAAAATTTGCAACTAACAAACCTAATATGCTTCACAAAATTGAAATGATCTTTTCCCAAAATTATTTAGTCAATTTCTTATATGCCAAATTTGGTCATTGACCATTAAAATTTTGCAATATCAAACTAGAAATGGATCACAACAATACATTAGCTGTTGTACCAAATCAAACCCTTGCAATAATACAACTATTGCAAGATAAATTCTTCGGTGAAGCACAATGTAGAAACCTTGGATGGATTTCTTAACTCTAGCTAGGGTTGATCTTTCACAACTAAACCTGGAACTCTAGAGTCTTCAAACCCTCAAGCGAGCTAAGCATTCAACTTCAGCTTCTTACTACATAGGTAATGAGCAATGAATCCCAAATCAAGTGTGTTTAAATGCTTAGCCAATAGCTTCTTAAATAGATTTCTCATTCACTTTTCTAGAAGCTTCTAGAAGAAATATTATTTTATTCCTCAAGTGAATTTTATTATTTTATTAATTTATTTTTAAGTCACTTAAGTCACTTTATATTAAATTAGTTAAATAATAAGTCATCCCTTTTGATATTATATTTTATTGGAATAACTTAATAAATAATTAATTTAGTATACCTCCAATTTGGGGACATGATAGTCCTCCCTTCCCAAAAATTGCTTGCTCTCAAGCAATCCACAACTGCCAAGCCAACTCAACTGCCTTAGCATCCGATCCCCGAATGTCAACTCATCAATATCCATCCACCCACCACCTAGATCCCAAATGATCTTGAAAAGAACTCTAACCAACAACTCCTGTGTACAGCTGAAGCTCCTAACACTGTCAAATCCTATCACTCTGTGAAACCAACTACTTGATAAGCTAACTCTTGGATCCCAAATCTGAAAATCATATCTATATAAATTGTGCACATGGATCTCTACCAACTGCTAACCAGAATTGTGGTGATGAACCTCATGCATCCATGCTGTTGGAAAGCCAATACCTAGTGCTTTCTGTTGTGCCACTCTGATACCCTCTTACTCCAAAATTTAGCAAGTCTCTAAGTCTTGAATCAAGAAGCATTCAAAAAGAGAGAACAAAGTAGAAGACTTGCCAAACTTGGAATTCTCACCTGTAGACAAAAATGTATCATACCAGAGTGAACCAAAACACTCCCAATTCAACCCATCTCTCTGTTTCATCAATGACATCATCAAATCTTGTACATGTGGGTTGAAACAAGTTGATGAGAACACCTCAAGATGCAATCAAGGTGAAACTCCCTTGACTATGCCAATGGAATACCAGAGAAATTAGGTGTATCCCATCTAATAATTCCATCATCAGAAGAAGACTCACAACTCAAAACTGGATGAGTTGATCTTGTAGTAATGTCATCACAACACCGCACAACCCTGTCAAAAAGACTTCTATCAAATAACAATTGCAAGTGTCGTGAACCACTATCAGGAGTAGAAAGAATATCATCATGAGTGCTATCAATCTCTTGAAAAGAGACTAGAACCATATAAAAATATAGCATGCAAGACCTAGGTGAAACCATGTCCTTCTGGAGAGGCTGACCAATGTCAATCTCAAAACTACCAATGTAGAGCCTAGTGCTAAAATCCACACTAATGCTTGAACCTGCAGCCAATATTGATGTATCTGTATCATAAGTGTGAATGCTAGGAGATCCCATACTGCTATCCTCAACATGTGTCTTGGCTGCCATAGATGACTGAGTCTCTGCTATACATAATGAATCTCGAGCCAAAGTCAACTCTAAGCAGAGCTCATCAACATGACTCTTGGAATCCCAAAGAGCTAGTTGAGTACTCCTCAAGGAATCATTGGTAACCATAAGCTCATGAGTAAGCTTATCTACTTCATCCTCCTTCCTTCTCAACACATTCAAATACACCTCAACAAGGTTGAGAAGGTGATCACAATCTGAAAGAAGGTGCAAATAATTTGTCTTTAATGCTCCCATACCTTTTTTGACTTCCATCAAGCTATCATGAGAAGACTTTGTTTCATTTCCCTTTTGTCTTCTCTCCAACTGGATTGTCCAAAGGTGATTGTCAATCAACTTATGTATTTTTTCATGATGAGATAAGGCTGCCACAATCCCATCCTCGTTCACCTTCAACTAGTTTCCCCAACTGTGCAAACTATGGGGTGTATGAGTAGCTTCTTCTTCCCATGAAGAAGTTTCTAATTGTGCCTAAAATTCTTTTTCCGCATGTCCTATATGCACACATATAGAGTTGGAATTAGGTCAACACTGATTCCATTAGCAAAATCCTCATCAATGCCTTGATCAAGTGTCTCAACAGAAGAGGGCTCAGGCTGCTTCGTGTATTCATCATCCCACTCAACTAAACTATCAGATGATGACATGCTATCCTCCTTAAGAGCTTCAGTGGCTTCCTACTCAACACCTTTCTAATTTTTTCTCTCCAAAGGATCAACTGTAGGTTGGTCTCTAACTACTGAAAAATTCATCATAGGGACTCTTAGATATTTTGCCTGTAGATACATCAAATTTCTGCTTCTTTTTGTCACGTGATGTAACCCCCTTAAAAATGGATGCCATATACTGTGTGAATCTTGGTTGTGAAGCCAATTTATCCATCTTCTTCTCATGCTATCTTAACCCTTCCATCATGGCAGTCAAATGTTCAATATTGTCTTTTGAAAACATGGTGTCCAATTGAAGTTTCAGACCTGGAAATGAATAGTTGATAAAAAATTTGATTACCCAATAGGCTGGCAGGATCCAAGCTCTGATACCACTATAATTTCCTTTGTTGAATCTAAGCTTAATTTTCAAATTTTTGCCTTGGACATTTTGTCAAACACTTGTTGTGCAACTATTGTATGTCATTTTCTTTGTACTTTTGATACATTCAATGATGTCGAGTGCATAAAGGCTTTATCTGGAACTTGCTAATGACTGAAAAATGCATAAGAATGTGAAGTGCAAGGTCTTATTTGATTTTCTAAGCTATGAGACAATTAAGCATGCAAGTAATGTTCAACTACAACCATCAAAAATTATGTCAAACAATTTGTAGACAATCACCAAACTCCATAAATATTGTTGTCATAACTGATTACATACTTGCCAATGTCTACAGAAGCAATTCCAGCTCAATGGATGCAATGAGAGTCAAATATATGTCCTACAACTTCAATCTAATATGACAATGATATCCAATGGAAAAGTCTAAAATATATTTCTGTAAATGACAAGTACCTCAATAACCTGTGACTTAGTGATGTATGAGGATGGAATTACAACACTATTCTATTCAATAAAATAGGAACCTGGTTTGCTGCGGTGGCAAGATATCAATTGATCTCTTCTATTTCTTAGTTCAACGACATCTCCTTACAAGTCCATGTCTACAGATAAAGATGTATTCTTTCCCTCATAGCTTCTAGGGAATGATAGATGCCACTCAATTTTCTGGGTCCCTTCCCAATATAAACACCTAGCTGCTATGCCATCTTCTTCCTATTTTGTCTTTATCCCAAGAGAAAATATGACGGCTTCAAATTTTATCTTATCCCAAGTGGCGTCGAGCCTCTTTGAAGGCCCAATAACTTCAAACAATAAATATGTATCCACTAATAATTCAATTATCTTTTGACAAATATGACTTATCCACCAAGCTTATTTTAATCACCATGAATTTGTCACTAGAATTTTTCCAAGCTTCCCCATGAATTGTCACTTTTGACACACATAAAAGAAGATGTCCTCAAATGTTGAAGTCAAATTGATTACTCATTGAAGGCCATTGCTCCCTCCAGATATAATATTCGATATGATTTGTCTTTTCCCTGGCTTTGACCGGTTCATCTTTTCTTCTTACTTGTCTGACTTTCAAATTGTCCTCCAAAGCAAAACTCGATTGCTCCAATTAGAATCAAACTAGTTGTATTCTTCCAACGATGGAATAAACTCCTAATTAAGATATAATTTTCTCAGCTAAAAATCGATAGCACAATGACTATAGAATGATGCAAATCATACTCCTGTAAATTCCTTCAACAATAGATGAATAATCTGATGTGCCACAGTTAACTCCCAATTTGTAATACCAAAATCTGCAAATAACAAACCTAATATGCTTCAAGAAATTGAAATGATCTTTTCCCAAAATTATTCAGTCAATCTCTTATATGCCAAATTTGGTCATTGACCATTAAACTTTGGAAATATTGAACCAACAATGGATCACAAAAATACATCAACTGTTGTACCAAATCAAACCCTTGCAATAATACAACACCTATTGCGAGATAAATTCTTTAGTGAAGCACAATGTAGAAACCCTGGATGGATTTCTCAACTCCATCTAGGGTTGATCTTTCACAATCAAACCTGGCACTCTAGAGTCTTCAAACCCTCACGCAAGCTAAGAATTCAACTTCAACTTCTTACCACATAGGTAATGAGTAATGAATCCCAAATCAAGTCTGTTCAAATGCTTAGCGAACAACTTCTTAAATAGATTTCTCATTCACTTTTCTGGAAGCTTCTAGAAGAAATATTATTTTGTTCCTCAAGTGACTTTTATTATTTTATTTTGAGTCACTTTATATTAAATTAATTAAATAATAAGTCATCCCTTTTGATATTATATTTTATTGGAATAACTTAATAAATAATTAATTTAATATACCTCCAATTCAGGGACATGACATCAACAAGGTAACCCGCCAATGCACCATCAGTGAAACCTTCAATATAGTTCACCCCAACAACAAGGTGTGCCACATGGTACCCTTCCTAGTTCATCCCCTCAACAAGGTAACCTGCCAACACATCACTAGGGAAACCTTCAATATAGCTCATCCTAGCAACAAGTTAATAGGCCAATGCACCATTAGGGAAACCTCCAATATAGTTCACCCTAACAATAAGGTGTGCCACATGGCACCCTTCATAATTCATCCTATCAACAAGGTGTCCCTTTAACACATCATCAAGGGAACCTTTGAAATTTTTTGTCCCAACAACAAGATGTGCTACATGGTACCCTTCCCAATTCATCCTACCAACAAGGTGTATCACTAACACATCAATAGGGTAAACTTCTATATAATTCACTCCAACAAGGTGTGCCACATGGTACCCTTCCCAATTCATCCTACCAATAAGTTATCGCGCTAACGCATCAATAGTGTAACCTTCCGTATTCGTCCCAACAACAAGGAGCTAAACCCTCCTTATACTCAATAGGGACCTAACCCGTCCTATGTTCAAAATAACTACCAAGGTTCAATACCCTCATTCTATCCAACTTATGACCAAACAAACGTTGTGGGACAACAAGGCTATTACACGCAAGACTTGCAAACGAATGTACCAAAAATTGAGATGAAACTACAACTAGAGGTGATGAATTAGAGAATATCAGACATGTAGGTATGAAAAACAAAGAATACCTATACCCTTTAGGAAATATGTCCATTCCCATTTGATCGTTCCATCACTATCTACCCTTTCCAAAAAACTTTGAAATACCCAAGTTCGACAAGTACAAAGGAAGAGGAGATCCAGTAGAGAACATACGATATTTTTTAGTATCATGTATGGAAGTGAAAAAAAATGATGCTTACCTCATGAGGCTCTTTCCACATAGCCTTACAGGTCATGCCATGGAGTGGTTTTCTCATATTTTATCGAGAATTAAAACCTTCGACGAACTATCTAGTAAATTCATAAGTCACTTCTCCTTCAACATAGAGAAAGATGTCACCATCATAGATCTATCCAAAATTAAACAAATTCAAGGAGATTCCTTTACCTCCTACCTATAGAGATGGATGCACAAAGCTAGTCAATGCAAATGGCCCATTCTCGACAAGGACTTGGTAGATATCTTCATCTCGAATGTCCTACCCAAGATAAACTACCAATTCAGTATGTTATGTCCTAAAAAAATTGAAGAAACCATTGAGAAGGGATTACATATTGAGAGAGCCCTCATAGTGAGAGGAGTCCTTAAACTAAACAACTTGAAAGACAGTTCCTCTAGTTCAAACGATAAACCTAAGATTTGGGCAAAGAACAAGAACATTAAAAATTATGGAGTAGTTGATGCTAGAGCACTATGGAATGCATAAAATACACCCCAAAACAAACCACAAGTGGCACAAACAAGCTATGTTCCAAATAGTACACAAAACAACCGACTTACCTGTCCCAAGAACAATCAGGTAGTCAACCAACAAAAAAATCAAGGAGGGAAACATAGGCAATATGATCAACCAAGGAGACAGTTCATGGTACTAGAGGAGTCACTTGAGACAATCATGCATAAACTAATACAAAAATACCTCATCAAGGTCGATGATCACCCAAACTATGAGGAGCCTAGCTTCAAGAAACCATGGTATAATGAGAAGGACTTGTGCAAATTCAATGAGATCAAAGGACACACAACAAAGAATTGCATTAGACTCAAGCACATCATCCAAGACTTGATAGACAAAGGAGAAGTGGATGTCGAAGATTGTCCCAGAAACAAGGAACTTCAAATATACAAAAACCCAATCCCAAACCACGCTAAAAGGAATGACAAAGGAAAGGACCAAGACTACCACAATGCTAACTACACATATGGTGACATAGTTTTAGGTACCCTCTCTCAAGAATATGACACTAGGGTAGATGTAGTGACTATACGAGGTGGAGTCAACAACTGTAACGTAACTACCCATTGAGGGAGAGTTACAATACAAGGAGCCCCATCGAAACCCACAACTAAGTCCTCAAATAACTACAACATTGTGGAGCAGCTAAAGAAGACTCCTGCCTTAATCTCAATCCTAGAAATGATAAAACTATCACCCACACATAAGGAGATATTGGAGAAATCATTGGAAGCATTGGCCTTTAATGACCTCAATCCTAATCAGTTCCAAGCCATGGTTGGAAAAATCATGGCCAACAATCATTTAGTCTTTTTTGAGAAAGATCTTCCACAAAAGACATTCCACAACCAAGCTCTCCACATAGAGGTTGGTGTTCATAAAAACATGGTCAAGCGAGTGTTGATAGATAATGGTGCAGGTCTAAACATCTGTACCTTAAAATTTGTCAAACAATTGTGGTATTCTAACGATGTGATAGATAAAGGAAAGAGCATTACTATAAGGGCCTATGATGACCTTGAAAGGAATTCAGAAGGGGCATTCAAGTTGCTAGTGCAGATAGGATTGGTCATCACATAAACTACATGTCAAGTACTTGACCTTAAGTTGCCATATAGTCTCCTCTTAGGATGCCCTTGGATCCATGCATTACAAGAAATTCCACCAACCTTCCACCAATGCCTAAAATTTCCCCACGAAGGAAAAGAGGTGACTCTATACGATGATCCTAAACCCTTCCATTTTCATGCAAAGTTGGATAAGTATAATAAGATCCAACACATACCCAACAATGACATATCCTTCCATTCATTCTCATATGTTTACCCTTCCATGCTACCATCAACCTCAACCATGACCACATCAAGTGAGCAATCGAAAACAGAAACCAAGGTTCAAGTACTGGACAAGGGTAATGGAAATTACCACTTTAACCAAGCATTCTGCATTGGAATGCTTCCACCAATACCCAAATTTTATGGAAGTCCAAAGAGATCAAGTATGCTCAGACTATGGAAATGATAGCCAAACTGATAATTTTCACCCAGGGGGAGATATGAAGGATGAAGAGATATTCAAAGAGGACTTCTCACCCATGATTTACAAAGAGGACCAAAAGGAACTAGAAAATACACAACCCATTCTAATTGATCCTAATAGTAGAGGTTATCAATTAGCTAAAAAAATGGGATATCATGGAACAGGTGGCCTTGGGCTACACAAAAAAGGCCGATAGAAGCCTATCATAGTGGAACATAGAAATAAAAATATGGGACTAGGTTATGAGCCAAAATATGTGGTTACTCCAAAAATTGGATGAACCTCTTTTAAAAAACAAGAAACTTCTGCTAGTGTTAAGGCATTGGATATCTAACATATCATGGACAACGATTTACTTGTTGAAGACTTATTTGATAACTTTAGCATTGATAGGTTCCCTCTCTAGTTCATCAAAACCATTCTCAATGTCTATTATTATTCCATAACACTCTAATGAATATGAATGAGATTCTCCTTCCTTTATCATTGGCTATGATTCCCCCACTTCTAGCAATGACGACCTAGACACCCAATGGGAAAAAGATACTAGAGCCATACTAACCATTTCAGAAACCTCCGTAAGCTTTGCAGATAATGATGATAACCTATTGTTGATGGGTATTTTTGCACCTTCTCAACACAGGCAACACACCAATGCACTACCTCTCTTGAAAGGAAATCTCCTACCATAAGTTGCAACAAACTACCTGAAGGTCTCTCAGGTGTTAGGTCATGACGTGCTTGGAATAATTCAGTTGGTTCAATGTGATCTTGTTGGTAATCACAAGGAAGCCTTACACGAGTTAAGTTGGAGGGAATTGGCTTTTTGAATGGAGTTTATGAAATTTTCTGAAGTGTTGCTCTATTCCTGCAAGTTCAGAACAACAGTCTCAAACTCCACTCTGATCTTCATATTTGGCTTTACAATGTACAATGAACTTTATCTAAAGTCACTATTTAAAATAAAAGTCAAAAGGGCAGCGAAGAGAGTAAGTTCCTAGACTTGAAACTACTGATGAACAGTGACAATGGAGAATGCTACAGTGGATAGTCTTCCTAAAACTAAGTCCCACTTAACCAGATTAATTCACAGTCTCATGATACTAGTGCAATCTTCTAAGGTTTACAGATTTCAATCATTCATTCACCATGAATAATGAACAAAGATATGATTTAAGTGCAACATTCAAACAATGTTCAGACTAGCTTTGCACTGCAGTTTATCATCAATAAACAACAAAAAGAATGAACAAGGAAGGGCATCAACATAATAGAATCATTCACCATCAATGAACAATATTAACTAATCTACTCAAGCATGCTAATACAAAAAACAACAAATTTAATCTGCTCAAATTCACTAACTAGGAGGAGAAGAATCATGAAACATCAAATTGGAACTCAAGAATCCACCAAAATCAATGAAATTCTATTAAAATTCTAGTAGCATGTCTTTACAACAACTCAATTCTCTCTTGAAAATGAGAGGAGACCCCCTATTTATAGTGTCCAAAAATCAAAATGGATGGCCAAGATTTAATCTATTTGTGTGGCCAAGATTCACTACAAATTAGGGTTTCACCTACCCCCAAATATTTTACAATGTAAATTCATTTTTGTCCTCTAGCCTATTTTTTCATCTAGTGGCCAACACTATAGCTCTTTTTGTCTTTTAGCTGATTTCCTTTTGTTGTAGCTACACTAGGAGGAATTCATCATCTATGATTGGATTTCCTTCTCTTTTCTTGATGGTGGCATACTCCATGAATTTGTCGATTAAAATCCGAAGCCTATCCTTCTAAACAATCTCAGACTAGAGGATTTGAAAATGAAGTTTCTTAGAATGATTGGCCACCTCCTCCCCATGCTTTGTAGACTTTGGAGTGGCCTTCACCATTTTTTTTGATTGAAAAAATGCCTTGGCAGTGAAATCCATGAAAAGCGGGGACAAGTCATCTATTGCACCCTCCTCCATCTATTTATGGAAGTATTCTTTAATCTTTTCTGCATCCAACTCTTTGGTAGACACATCTCGATCAGTCATCAACTTAATATAATCCTCACTGTTTTCCCAATGCTCTTTTTCCCATTTGAGGTCAAGCTCGACCTCATGCAACAGTTTTTCTAGAACCTCATTTCGATGATCAACGACCATTTTGCATGTCTCGACTAACCAATGATCATCTTTGACGATGCCAAATTCCTTTTCCCAAGATTTCTTCAGTATTTTGAGGACAACTTCAACCATTGGGTTGGTGATTCAGTAGAATTCAATGTAGCGGAGACATACTTTCTCCATCTCCTCTAATTGTTGTTGCATAAGCTTGAATTTGTTAGTCATTCTAATGGCATGCCCTATGCCCATATCGCCATTGTAGATCACCTGTTAGAACCATTCCTTAGTGGTTTTTGTCCAATTTTTCCTTCTTTCCAGCTTGCTAATATGTTCTTTGGATAGTAGCTGGGGTGGTGTTGACGACGTGGTGGGTAACTCTTCAGCCGATGACCATTGTTGAATGTAGGCTATCAGATCTAGCACCTGGACTTTTAACTCCTCCTTAGAGGATTTTTCCTTATGCATTTGATGTACAATGGTGGCGACGGATCCCTGAAGATGGTTGATTTTATGCTCTCTCGTGGTTGTCCCCAGATCAATGGTGGAGATATTATAGCTGACCCCTTCTTCTCCCATAACTAGAGTAGCTATCTGCACCATCCTAGATCCCGAGGCATCCATTGTCAAGTGGGATCTTACCCTTGGCTTCTTTTCCTTCTTCGTGCTTATTTGTGCTTGAGCTAGAATGGCTTCAAGCCTCACCTTTGGATCCATGAGCGTAGGGGTCTTCTTCTCTAATTGCTTTTCAAGCCATTCAAGCATTTGGGATTCCCCTTTTGGTGATTCATGATCACCTTCTTCCCCTCGGGTACACTAAATTTGCTATCCAGAGTTTTGTGTTTTGTCTCTTCTTCTTCTTCTTTGGAACCCTAAATAAATATTGTTTCTTTACCTAGGGATTCAGTGGCCATATGCTCTTTGGGGCTCTCCTCCCCTTCAGAGGTTTTCTCTTCTTCTTATTTTTCTTCATTTTCATGTGAAGGAGGCATTTCCTCATCATGCTTGGGGCTTCTGCCTTGTTCCCCAGTTGGAGGCTCAATGTCCTCCTCTATTTTCTTGTCTGTATCTTTCTTTTCTCCAGAGGGTGGTCCCCCAACTTCCTCACCAACATCCTTGAGTTGTTTAGCAAGTTCCTCCTCCAGCTCTTGATCAGAGGTTTCCATGATATACTTTGACCCTATATCTTCAATTTCTTCTTCAAAGGATTGGGTCCCCTCCTCTTCCTCATGTACCACTTTATCAATTACTAGATGCTACTATTCGGGATGCGTGTGATAGTCATTTGCTTCTTCTTCAATATCTTTGGCTGCTTCCCTCTCTTTCCTTTCCAACTCCTCATATATTTGCATTGTTGCTTTCATTTCTGGTAGCTTGGTTGGAGGAGTATGGATAGGAAGGCCAACAACAACTTTTGCTAGAGTAGCTTGTATTGATGGATTCATGAACACTCCAAACAACTTAGTATGTATGTTTTGCATATGTTGAGAAAAAGCTTCTAGGAGAGAGAGGGTATAAATTGTTGTCGTTACAGTGGCCAGTGGAAGGGCTGATGATGGATACATGGAGGAGAAGAGTGGAGAAGTGGTGGTAGAGGAAGAACCTATCACCATTACTTGAGCAGCGGGTGGGGTGGAAGCAAGGTGAACCTGTGTGAACCAAGATCCTAATACCTGCAAAACACAACAAACATACACATTAGAAGATTGAAATGCAAGTTAGAATCTAAGTTCCTCAAGAAATCCATTTATCAATGCTCTAAATAGGAAAATGAAAGCAATACAATGAGAAATCAACAAAAGAGATTAAATCCTATGAAAGCAATATAAATTCTTGATCTCTTGAGGGAGTTGGTGCCAATTTGATGTGGAAATTGGCCCTTTCCCAACTCCTATGCAAGCTTTATTGATTGATGATGAAGAGTGATCCACTTTGATGAATATTGATGAATGCTCCAAGATAAAATATGCATAATCTAGCTATAAAACTCAATGAGATGGATAAAAATTGCTATGAATTTGAGTATAGTAAGTTTACTCAAGTTGTGGATGATCAAATGAGGATATGAGCTTTTTATTTATAGAATGCCAAGATGGATGAATGTCCAAATTTGAGCAATGTGGGACTAACATTCATCCAATGGCATGATGCCACTTGTCAATCTATGAATGGATGGAGGATGTGCAAGATTTGTGGATTTTTCCAATAAATAGAAATATTTAAAATTCAAATTTGTTGAAATGACTTGCAAGAGGGAAGGGAAAATGCAATAAATTCCACTTGGCTCAAGGAAAAGGACATGTAAGATGAATTTATTGCCTTGTTGGATGTACATGTTGACTTGGAATTTTTGAATTCAAATTGAGAGAATATTCCAAAAGATGCCTTGTGAGGAAAATAGAGATTTAATAAATGAATTAAATCTATTTTCATGTGCAACTTGCATTATCTAGAGGATGGGACATGAGATGGGATTAAATTAATTAAGGGTTAATTAATTTAATGAGAGAGGTTAGATGATGTGACCTATTTGACTCAAATTAATGGGTTTATTTAAATCAAATAAGAGAGGAATATGACAAGAGATTAATTAAATAAGAATTTTGATTTATTTAATTAAAAGAGATGGTGTTAGATTAAATTAAATAAGGTTTTAATTTATTTAATTTAATGGATAGACTTTAGAGATTTAATCAAATAAATTGATTATTTAATTAAATAGGGATAATTAGATCAGATGGATTGATTTGATTAACAAGAGAGAGCGACTTAATCAGATAAAATGATTTATTTAATTAAGGGATGAAAGTTGATGAATTTAATAAGATAGGGGAATTTGATTAAATGGTTAGACCGAGGGATGATTTAGGAAGAAACGATGTTAGTAGTCAGGATCAGAGTGTGTGATATCAATCTGTATAATTTTGATGTCTACATAACCGATATGTCCATCGCGGGCAAAGAAGAAGCAGAAAATGCTTGGGAAACAAGTGGAGGAGTGATGGTAGTGGCAGCAACAATAGTGGTGGCAGCAAGAGCAGAGGTAGCAGGTGGGGACTTTGGCTACTTGACCTCTTCTTCCTCTCCCTCCCGGAGTGGGTCCTTTTGTATTGTGGGCATTTATGTGAATCCACCCTACTTCTTTGACTTTTTAGAAGGCTCACCTTCCAATGCTTTCCTTGAATATACTTTATGTTTGGGTTGATGTTCAACCGTTTCTCTTTTCTTCTTGTACCGTGTAGTGGGAGGAGATGCTGAAGTCTCTCCAGTTGAGGCAACAATGGTAGAGGCATTGTTAGTATCGCTCTCGGGTTCATCCTCAAGCTCACCGTATGCTAGAGTAGCTCCTTGTAGCTTCAATTGAGCAATTTTCCCATCGATCCATTGTTTTGTTCTTGCCTCAATGGGTTTCATCAGAATATCGAGGTCATTGACCTCTTCCTTGTCCCAGTCAATTAGGGGCAATGGTAGATAGGTGAAAACATCATACCTAGGATCAATCACCGTGTTTTCATCCTCAACAATCTGATCTAGCACTGGAAAGAACTTGACCGTTTTGACAAAATACGTCGTCATGCACATGTGGTGCCTCATACACACTTCTTTATCAACTCTGCAGTTTTCCCAGAAGTCCTCAACATTATGCAAATGGGCATATTCTACCCCATTTGCTTTCTTTAATTTTCCTAGAAGTCTTCAACATTATGCAAATGGGCGTGTAGACATCTAAATTTACTCCCTTTTCGTCTATCATATTAAATATTAATTTATTAAATTAATATTACACCTTTTATCTCATATCTGTAAAGTATTTAATTTAATAATTAAATGCTTTATCTTTCACCTTCTTCCTCTCTAAATTAAATAAATACACCAATTTATTTAATTTAGTAATTTTTACCCTTTTGATTTAAAATCAATTTAAAATTTTTTATTTTCTCTCTCCTTGTCACATCCTCCATGATCTTGCTTTAATTGAATTAATTTAATTAATTCATAATTATGATGTGCATCCTCTTAATCAAAGATTATGTCACATCCTCCTACATTTGCCACTTGCCTCTAATCTTCCATTAATTATTCTAATCCAATATTTGCACAACCTTAACCAAGGTCATTAGCCATATTTAGCACCACCTTTTTAGTCAACCTTTGCATTTACCTCTTTTTAGCATTAACCCTCTTTCCCATGTGAATTTTTAATTCACATTTATTTATCCTAGATCCTAAGGCTTCTAGAACCTTGGACTTGTCACATCATCCACATGTGACCAAGTCCCACCTTTTTGGAGCTCACCTTTTATCCTTTAGATTCTCTTAAGAATGTGAATTTTTAATTCACATTTATATTTTCAACCACCTCTCCTTTTCCCATGGAGATTTTTGAGGAATTCCAAAATTTTTCAAATGTCCCTTTCACTCTCATTTGGGGACAAGGAATCCCTTTTTGAGGAAATCTTCTCACTCCCCAAGGTGCTTGGAAGGTACTTGTCCTTCCTCCACCTCATGTACCTTTTGGCCACCTCACTTACACCTCATCTCCCCTTAGCCACTTCACCATCCACATGTCAAGATGTGAGGGCTTGTGAGTTCTCAACTCACCATAGCCCTTCATCTTGACCTTATTGGATGAATCTTGACTGTTGAATTCTCTAGAGAATTCAAATTCTTCTATAAATACCCCCTCCTCAAGGGCATTTTCAACACTTTCATTTTGGAGTAACTTTATGCTGCCAATTTGCATTCTTAATCATTCACTATCATTTAGCCATCCACTTTGATCATCTTGCATATTCAATCTTGCATTTAGCTACACCAAAAAGCCATCCAAGGAGCACACAAATCCATCAAAATCAAGGGCCAACCAAGGAGTCTTCAACAACAAGGAAGGTATAATCAATTTGCATCTTATTTCATCTATTTTCCTTGTTTTATCACTCTTTAGGCTAATCATTGAAGTGTTCTTAGTATTTTATCATTTGCATTTTTAGTTATTTTGCACATTAGAGTAGGGTAAAATTCCAAGGTACACAGGGCGTATTCTTCCTCTCTTCTCCTTTAGCTAGTATTGATTGATAAGCTTCTTGCACTTGAGGGGGTCGACATCCCATGTCTTCTTGGAATATTCCTTGGATGTGTCCATTTCATTGAAGGTAAGGATATGGAAAGTTTTCCCTATTTATTTGGCGGACAAATCATCCAATATGTTTCCATCTCTATCTATAATTCTTTTGGTGTTCTCCTAATATGCCTCTCTGTAGGCCATTATAAGTTTCAAAGCAATGAGGGAAAATGGGAAACCAATAGCCTTGGCCAACCCACTTCTTCTGATTCTTTTGGAATTCTCTATGGTAGGGTTGACAATGACCCTCTGGTTGAACTCATTGATGTCAATATGCCCCATGTTAGTATCTGAGATCTCCTTCCAGTTTGTAGTGACCTTCGACTTGAGGGGATCCCCTTGGAACTTGTACTTCATTTGATTCTTATCTTCCTTCCCTCTTGGTGCCTTAGAATCTTTCTTTCCCTTTTCCTTCTCTACGACCACCTCCGAAGGTCCTACAGCTGGTTCCATATATCCTACAAGCAAAGGAGCATTAAGAACATTCAAGTACAAAGCATGAGGAATGTTAGCCAAAATCCTACAAAACTAATGTTAGATCAAGTAATTCACTGTTGAAGGATACTAACACTTCTTTCAGATCACCTTTAGCCTTTCATTTGGGGAAGTTATGGTAATGTGGGCCTAGGGGTGCGGACTTCCCTGGGCTAGGAACCGTTTTGGAGGAAAAGGAAAAGGGATGACAATTAGGGCACGACAACTTGCATAGTTCCACCTGCATGTGTATTTTGGCCATGAGGTGGGGCCTACTAGTAGGTCCAATCATTTCAACATGTGGGTCAAATCAGCTTTGAGGCTTTGGGATCCCCAAATTGGTTGTTTAAGGGTGCGGGCCTGAGGTACGCTAGAGCAGGAGGCCTATTAGCCGTTTGGTGCTCTATCGTTTGAAACAACACTAGCAAAGTGACATTCTGCAAGTGACATCTCGCCATGGAGGACCCACAGACTCATGGGACAGTTTTCATGGTATTGCTGAAGTCTGCATGGTTTGATAAGGGCAAGACATCAGGTGCGGGAAGGTGTTGGAGGTTGGCAGTTTAGAATGGCAGAGGCGGGATGAAAGTCCACCAAGTGAAACCCTCACCATTGGGGCCATAGGAGGCTTATGGGTGACTCACTTGTTCATTGGTGGACAACTGGAGGGAGACAACAAGGTTGGGTCCCACGTAGTAGGCTGACGAGGGTCCTTGCCGTTTTGGCACGACGATGATAGGACGACCGTCCCCAAGCAGCTATTCGCATGGGGCAGCTTGCAAAGTCTTTTTACTTAGTCATTTTCATCTTTTTTTTGTCTCAGATGAAGGTAGCAAGTGCGGGCTCTGTAGGGTAGGGAGATGGTCACCCGAGGCCTCTTTAGACATTGGACATGCCACATCGGCCCGCAGATGGAAGTTTGCAAAGAGAGGCCTACAAAAGAGCCAACACTTGGTCATTTTGATGCAGGGAATAGGATGGAAATGGCCAGGGTGAGGCCCGACTGGTGGAGAGACATCAAGGTTCCACCGTTTTGAATGGTTGTTTGAACGACGACGAAAGGTCGGTGGAATTCTGCAAAGTATGGTTTGCCTCAAATAAGTTGCTTTGGTTTTGAGCTCAGATGATGATCATGAAGGCGTGGTCCGCTGGGTGGTAGGATGGGTTACTAAGGTCGTTTAGGATGACAATCCCTGGGTGGAAGCCTATGGATGGAAGTCCATAGTGATAACTCTGCAACGAGTCAAGACCTGGGAATTTTTGCGCGATTGAGTTTTGATCGAAGACCACTGGGGTGGGGCCCACCTTGTGAAGGGATGAGATTAGATAGTTGTTTAGAATGACGAGGCTCGAAGAGAATTCCACAGGCGGAGGCCCATGCTTGTGGACTTGAGAGGGCTGAAGGATCCTTCCTTTGGGCTCATGAAATATTGGCTAAGTCTAGGACAAATGGCTGATTAGGGATGTCTACCCGCGAGGGTGGGTTAGATGAAGGTGTCGGTCGGTTTTGAAGTTTGATGTTTAAGGGAAAGGTGATGATAGCGAGTGCTTTGCAGGTCCATAGGGCATGAATGCCTTGGTTCAGGAATGGTCGTGGTGACCTCAAGTTCTGCACGTGGCTAATAGGCATATTTTCTAAGGATTTTGCGATTCGAAGACATGGGTTTTGATTGACGGGGCCTCATCTAACTAGTTTCTTAGTTTTCTTTTACCAAAATTTAGCAAGTTTCATGAAAATTAAAGAAAACTCAAAGCATAACCCCATGGTGGAAGACCAACCTGAAGAACCCAATGAAATTGATGAAGAGACAATGAGTAAAGGTTTTGAATCGATGAAGGAGCTTTGCGGGCGTGAAGGCGGGTGACTCTGATGGGCTTCTAAACTTCTGACAGGTGACAATGACACTTCAAAATGCCTATTTATAGATTTTTGTGCATTTAATACCCTCCATTAATGTTGGTATGGTGGGGGCCAAGGTTGGTGAATGGGAATTTTGAAAAATGACGGTGGGAATGACGGAGTCCACTAAGCAGACGATAGTCAAAGTTTGGCCGCTTGGTCGGTCAACGGTGAGGACAACAAATGAGGCTATGGGTCTCGCAAGGCGGGAAGACATCATGAGTAGGCTATTGGGAATGATGAAGATGCCAAGGAATCCCGCATAGGGTAGCCCACAGGGGTAGACCTGCATTGCCGGGAGGATGTCAATTTTAAAGTTCAAAAGAAGACTACCAACAAAACCCTACCAAGGCCAAAGACTTGGAAAATTGGGAAGTGGTGAAACTTGGTCAACTTGGGATGATTCTTCTAAGATTCCTTAACTTAGAACTCAAAATAGGGGGAACACAAAAAAGGTGAAGGAAAAGTTGACCCAACAAAGCGAAAAGAGAGGGCCCCCATTCTGAACGGGGCGTGTGTGCTATAAGCACAACAAATGGTGACTCAACTGGGGAACGCTCTTGAGCATTCTAAGGATAAATTCTCATTTAAAACCCAGATTCTTTGGTTTTTGAGAACATGGATCAGTTTCCAAGAGTGAATTAGGGGACTCAAAGGAGAATGGTATCCTTAACGGAATCGAATCACGATAGTGTCTTAGAAGTGTGTATATGGTGAATTGATTCCCTTTTGTTTAGAAACCATGGAAAGTAATCATTAATCAAACGAAGCAAGCTATGTATCGTCCAACTCCAAAAGTAACTTGGACATTACCCCACTGCCAGTTAGGCATCCATAGCCTCGATGGAGATGTCGCTGTGACCCCATGAAAATTGCTCTACTACCAATCGGGCGTCCATAGTCCTGGTAGAGTTGTCCACACACCCACACGGTTTCTTGATTTTAACCTTTCTTTCTTTTCTTTCTTTTTGATATCCTTTTTAATACTATTTCTTTTGCTCAACCATGTAAGCTTTGAAGCTTACAGTGGGATTGGAACCATAGTGGTCACTGAAATAGAATTATGATTCTTGCTTGTTAGGTCATCATAACAACCACTGCAGCTCTTCATAAGTAATTAATGTATGTCTTGTGCAGGATCTGAGATGAAATGTGGCAAGATTGAACCAAGGGTCCCATTCTTGGTCAAGTCAAAGTTCAAATGAGGAGACTGTTCCATAGCAACAATCACAGACCAATGGTTGGGAATGAATATTTATCCAAAGAACACTAAAAGTAGGTAGCAAAGTGAACCGTCCATCGAGTCAAGCACGAGCATCGCATCAGCGACAAATAACACCCTCAACAAAACAAAATAGCCAGGACACGAGCAAAACAACAACAAAATGAAGTAGCAAAATAGTGAAGCAAGAAAACCCAAACTAACCTATATACAGGTATTTAAAGAGGGTTAGCTCAAATGAGCTTAGGTGAGGAGATAATGCTTTAGGTGCTTCCCATTGATGGGAAACAATACGTCTTCACCAGTTAATGTCTTGAGACAAAAAGCATTATCTCCTAAGATTTCAGAAATTTGGAAGGGGCCAAGCCAGAGCTTGTTGAATTTGTCATGTCCCCCTTTCTTTTCATGGGCCTTGTCCCAACATAGGACTAGATCAACAATTCTAAATGCCTCTACCTTGGCTCATCTATCAAACCATATTTTGACCATGCCCTAATGTTTGGAAATTTTTTCAATGGCACAGTCATGTACTTCTTCCAAGTGAAGTAACTCAGTTAGATGGGCTTCCCTTTGATCCCCTTCTTCATAGAAGGTATTGATGAATTGGAGGGTGGGGATCTTGAGATGAAATGGGAATACAAGCTCCAATCCATAGACGAGGTGGAATGGGGAATCACCCAAGGTATCCTTGTGGTGTGTGCGATCTGCCCAAAGGAAAAAATGGAGCTGGGTGTGCCAGTCCTTGGGATTCCTATCAAGCAATTTTTTAATCACCGTGATGAGGTTTTTGTTCATGGAATCAACTAGGCCATTGCCTTGAGGATAGTAGTTGGATGAGAAATTGAGGGAAATTCCATAATCAAAGGCCCAATTAGTGAATTTGAGTGAGGCAAAGGTAGGGAAATTATCGCAAACAAAAGCATACAAGAACCAAAATGATTTAAAATGCAACTTTCAAGGAAATTAATAACTAACTCTGAGGTACATTGCCTACATGCAATAACTTTTGTCCATCTAGTACAATAATTAGAGGTGGTTAGAATGTACCTGTGACCCGTAGACGATGGTGGACTTACCAGACCAATGAAGTCGAGACCCCATTGTGCGAATGACCTTACCCCTAGGACTAGTTGCAGTGGGACAACAACATTTCATTCTTTGGTTGTGGTGGTCTAGTAGATGTGGCACATACGAACATGGTTGTGCGTATCCTTGAAGATAGTTGACCAATAGTACCCCGCTTGCAAGATTTGATGAGCGGTTGAGAGACCTGATCCATGACCAGTGCCAGATTTTTCATGGAACTCTTTCAACACTCGCACTACTTCCTTTTCGAGGCACTGTAGGTAGACCCCTTCATGATTTTTCTTGTAAAGCACAGACCCTCGCAGCATGCAACTATTACTTTTCAAATAGAGAGCACACTTTTGGACTCCTTGTAAACGGGGCGGGAACTTGTTATTCAGTAAGTAGTAGACAATGTCGTCGTATCATTCTCTGGGAGAAACATCTTTGAGTTGATATTGTTGTATTGCAAGCTTGGTCCCACCTCAACTGTTGTTTTAGCTATCATTCAGGTGAAGGCTTGTCCTCTTACTAATTTCATCGGCTGAATCTCCATGTCGTACTCTTGCAATAAGGTGATCCACTTTGCTCTCCTTTCTCCTAGCTCATTTTGCATCAACAACATTTTTACCACTGGGTCAGGCACAATGGTGAACACCTTGTTTCGTAAGATGTAATGTCTGAATTTATTGACCCCTCTAATGAGAGCATATGTGTTTTTTTCCACATTGTAATACCTTAGTTCAACATCCTTTAAGGGAGCAATCATGAAGGCAATTAGATGCTCATTCCCTTCATCATCTTTCTTAGTCAAAATGCTAGCACACGAATGGTCTGAAGTGAATGAGTAAATATAGAAGGGTTTCAAATAATCTTGGCTGACTAGCACAGGTGCATCAACAATGGCTTTATTGATCTCCTTGAAGGCCTGCTTTTCCACCGGGGTCCACTCGACTTTGGCATCTTGTTTCAACATTGCATTGAGTGGCTTAACGATTTTAGTGAAGCCTGTAATGAATTTTCTAACGAAGTTTATCTTTCCAAAGAAAGATTTAAGCTCTTTCTTGCTACCTGACAGCTGAATCTTCAAAAGGAACTAAATACACTTGGGGTCTATTGATATCGTATGCTCTAAAATAACATGCCCAAGTAGCTTGCCTTTTGTGACTCCAAAGATGCACTTCTTCATATTAAGAGATATCCCAAACTCTCAGTATCTTTGAAAAACTTTACATAAATTGAAAACATGATCACTCTGTCTCTTTGAGAACACCATGAGATCATCCATGTAGATGATGAAGCATTTTCCAATCAGATCCTTGAAAACTATGTCCATCGCACGTTGGAAGGTAGCACCAACATTGATGAGTCCGAACAACATCCTCTTGTATGTGAAGGTCCCCCATTTGGTGGTGAACATTGTCTTGTGCCTATCTTCATATTGCACCATGACTTGGTTATACCTAGAGTACCCATCCAAGAAGGACATCATCTGTGAACCATTGACAATCTACAACACCTCATCTAGTGAGGGTACAAGATAATTGTCCTTTTCTGAAGCTCTGCTGAAATTACGAAAAAGCCACACACAATCTGATTTCTCCATTCTTCTTCCTTTTCAGGACCAAATTAGCCTCCCATGTGGAGTGCCTAATTGGAAAGATGTTTCTGGCCGACAACAACTTCTATACTTCCTTGTAAATGATGGGCTCCAACAATGCATTGATGGGACACTGCCATTGTCAGAATGGTCTAACATCCAACTTAAGAGGAATAGTGTGTGTAATAATGGAGGTGTCATACGTCTTTAAATCTTCATAACTCCATGCAACCATATCATGATATTTTTGAAAAACATCAATGATTCCTTTTCTTTCTAGGAGGGCCCTCCTTCTAGTGCCAGTGCTGTTGATGGGTGTTTTTGCACCTTCTTAACACAGGGAGCATACAAATGCAATACCTCTCTTGAAAGGTATTCTCCTACAAGTTGCAGCAAACTACCCCAAGGTCTCTTAGGTGTCAGGTCATGATGTGCTTGGAATAATTTAGTTGGTTCAATGTGATCTTGCTAGTAATCACAGGGAAGCCTTACGTGAGTTAAGTTGGAGGGAATTGACTTTTTGAATGGAGTTTATGAATTTTTTTGAAGTGTTGCTCTATTGCTGCAAGTTCAGGACAATAGTCTCAAACTCCACTCTAATCTTTAGATTTGGCTTTACAATGTGCAATGAACTTTATCTAAAGTCACTATTTAAAAGAAAAGTCAAAAGGGCAGGGAAGAGAGTAAGTTCCTAGACCTGAAACATTTGATGAACAGTGACAATGGAGGATGCTACAGTGGAAAACCTTCCTAAAACTAAGTCCCACTTAACCAAATTAATTCAGTCTCATGATACTAGTGCAATATTCTAAGCTCTACATATTTCAATCATTTGTTCACCATGAAGCATGAACAAAGATAGGATTTAAGTGCAACATTCAAACAATGTTCAGACTAGCTTTGCACTGCAGTTTATCATCAATAAACAACCAAAAGCATGAACAAGGAAGGGAATCAACACATCAAAATCATTCACCATCAATGGACAACATTAACTAACCTACTCAAGCATGCTAATACACAAAACAAAAAAAGTTAATCTACTCAAATTCACTAACTAGGAGGAGAAGAATCATGAAACATGAAATTGGAACTCAAGAATCCACCAAAATCAATTAACTTCTATTAAAATTCTAGGAACATCTCTTTACAACAACTCAATTATCTCGTGAAAATGAGAGGAGACCCCCTATTTATAGTGTCCAAAAATCAAAATGGATGGCCAAGATTTAATCTATTTGTGTGGCCAAGATTCACTACAAATTAGGGTTTCACCTACCCCCAAATATTTTGCAATATAAAATTCATTTTTGGCCTCTAGCTTATTTTGTCATCTAGTGGCCAACACTGTAGCTCTTTTTGTATTTTAGTTGATTTTATTTTGATGTAGCTACACTGTGAAGAATTCATCATCTATGATTGGATTTCCTTCTCTTTTCTTGATGGTGGCACACTCCAAGAATTTGTCCATTAAAATCCGAAGCCTATCCTTCTGAACAATCTCAGATTGGAGGTTTTGAAAATGAAGTTTCTTAGAATGATTGGCCACCTCCTCCCCATGCTTTGTACACTTTAGAGTGGCCTTCACCAATTGTTCTGATTGAACAAATTCCCTGGTAGCGAAATCCATGAAGAGCGGGGACAAGTCATCTATTGCACCCTCCAACCTTTTATGGAAGTATTCCTTAATCTTTTTTGCATCCAACTCTTCAGTAGACACATCCCAATCAGTCATCAACTTAACATAATCCTCACTATCTTCCCGATGTTATTTTTCCCATTCGAGGTCAAGCTCGACCTCATGCAACACTCTTTCTAGCACCTCATTCTAATGATCAGGGGGTATTTTTGTATGTCTCGACTAACCAGTGATCGTCTTTGATGATGCCAAATTCATTTTCCCAAGATTTCTTTAGTATTTTGAGGATAACTTCAATCTTTGGGTTGATAATTCTGTAGAATTCAACATAGCAGAGACATACTTTCTCCATCTCCTCCAATTTTTGTTGTATAAGCCTGAATTTGTTAGTCATTCTGATGATGTGCCCTATGCCCATATCACTGTTGTAGATCACCCGTCAGAACCATTCCTTAGTGGTCTTTGTCTAATTTTTCCTTCTTTCTAGATTGCTGATATGTTCTTTGGACAGTAGCTGGGGTGGTGTTGATGACATGGTGGGTAGCTCTTCAATCGATGACCATTATTGTATGTAGGTTGTTAGATCTGCTACCTGTGCTTTTAACTCCTCCTTAGAGGATTTGTCCTTATGCATTTGATGCACAATGGTGGTGACAGATCCCTGATGATGGTCAATTTTCTGCTCTCTCATGGCTGTCCCCAGATCAACAGTGGAGATATTATAGCTGACCCCTTCTCCCATCACCGGAGTAGCTATCTGCACTGTCCTAGATCCCAAGGTGTCCATTGTCAAGTGGGATCTTACTGTAGACACCTAAATTTAATCACTTCCATATGATTAAATTTGTTGCATTTACGTCTATCATATTAATATTAATTTATTAAATTAATATCGCACCCTTTGTCTCATACCGATAAAGTATTTAATTTAATAATTGACACTTTGTCTTTTCCCTTATGCCTCTCTAAATTAAATAAATACACTAATTTATTTAATTTAGTCATTCCTTCTCTTTTTGATTTAAAAATCAAATTAAAATTCCTCACTTTCTCTCTCCTTGTCACATCCTCCATAACCTCACTCTAATCTGAATTAATTTAATTAATTCAAGGTTATGATGTGCATCCTCTTAATCAAAGATTAATGTCACATCCTCCTACATTTGCCACTTGCCTCTAATCTTCTGTTAATTAGCCTAATCCAATATTTGCACAACCTTAATCAAAGTCATTAGCTAAATTTAGCACCACTTTTTGGTCAATTCTTCCATTTTTCCTTTTTGATTATTAACACCCTTTCCCATGTGAATTTTTAATTCACATTTATTTGCCCTAGATTCCTCTTCTTTAAATGTGAATTTTTAATTCACATTCCATTCTTCCAAGGCTTCTAGAACCTTGGACTTGTCACAATCTCCACATGTGACCAAATCCCACCTTTTTGGAGCCCACCTTTTACCCTCTAGATCATCCTAAGAATGTGAATTTTTAATTCACATTTATCCCCCCAACCACCTTTCCTTTTCCCATGTAGATTTTTGAGGAATTCTAAAATTCCTCAAAAGTCCCTTTCACTCCCACTTGGGGACAAGAAATCCCTTTTTGTGGAAATCCTCTCATTACCCAAGGTGCATGTCCTTTTCCACCTCATGTACTTTCTTGACACCTCATTTCCATCTCATCCACCCTTGGCCACCTCACCCTCCACATGTCAAGATGTGAGGGCTTGTGGGTTCTCAACCCACCTTAGCCCTTCATCTTGACCTTGTTGGATCAATCTTGACCCTAGAGAATTCAAGGATCTCTATAAATACCCCCTCTCAATAAGCATTTCTAACACTTAGTCAATTTGCAACTACATGCTGCCACTTTGTGCACTCATCCTATTTGCAATATCATCCATTTGCATTTTACATCCAAGCACATAATAGTGATCTTCAATAGAGCCATCAAGAAGCACACATCTTATCTTAAGCAAGGGCCAATCAAAGGAGTACCAACTACAAAGGAAGGTAAAACTGTTTGTCTTACATTATCTACTTTCTTTAGTGTTTTATCACTCTCTTTTGGCTAATCTTGAGGTGTTCTTGATATTTTGTTTTTCATAGTTTTTAGTTGTTTTGCTCATTTAGAATAGCATAATATTAGGGTATACATTTTTGGCACGCCCGGTGGGACCCACAAACGGGCTCCCATATTTTACGTTTTCTGTTGTTTAAGTTTTTGCAGGAACGCGTCGCAGAGGGGCGGCTACGCCCCACTTTTTCTGCAGAGAGGCGGCTACGCCCCATTTTTCTGCAGAGGGGCGGCTACGCCCCATTTTTCACAAAGGGGCGGCCACGCCCCATTTTTCACAAAGGGGCGGCCACGCCCCATTTTTCACAAAGGGGCGGCCACGCCCCATTTTTCACAAAAGGGCGGCCACGCCCCATTTTTCACAGAAGGGCGGCCACGCCCCATTTTTACTGCAGAAGGGCGGCTACGCCCCTGTTTTGCTGCAGAAGGGCGGCTACGCCCCTGTTTTGCTACAGAAAGGCGACTGCGCCCCCCTGGAAGGTAAAATTGGTGTTTTGATTTCAGATTCAGTTACTATTTTTCTTATTAACATTGTTCTTGCAAGGATACATGTGTTTTGTGCTAACCTTTTGCAGCATATTCTTGTGAAGTTGATGGAGAAAGCGAGATAAAATATCTAATATTTGCTTGCAGGGCTATCCGTTTGCTCAATCTTCTTTAAAATTATCCTTGCTATTTTCTAAGAACATAGCTTAATTAGGAGGAGTAAATATTTGTTGTTTGCTGTTTTGTCTCTTTGTGTTACCCTAAGGGAGTAGTAGCTTGTTTCCGCTTTCCCCTTGCACTTCGTGTGAGCCTGGGGAGTAGTTGGAAGCGGTTATTGCTTTCTTCATAGTGGGACCTGCTTGGGGATTTCATCACCCCAAGGGACGATTCCAACCACGCGTACCGGCGGGGTATACAAAGGGGGGAGAGCGAAAGTTGTACCCCAATCCAGTCACGTCGTAATTGGCGGAGCGTCGAAGCTAGGGTGATACCTAGATAGACGTGAAGAGTTGGTCCGAGCCCTTCAGTATCTCGCTGGGGTTCCCGACTCACGCTTGTGACGGGCTGGTGTTCACGGTTGTGCCTCACGTACCGAGAGTATATCGAGGACTCCCTAGATACCTTGTGCATCCTAGATTAAGACCACTTTGGCCATACCCTTAACACTAATTATAGGGTTGTATTTGTTTGAGAGTGCTTTCTTGTGAAAAAACCAGTGAACTCTTAACAATTTGGCCTTATCATTATCATTTTAAAGTCCTTGCCATAGCCATTTGCATCAAACCAAGCCTCTGGTCCACCGTAGAAGTGCAATTACGCCCCTATTTTTGCTGCAGAAGTGCAATTACGCCCCTGTTTTTGTTGCAGAAGTGCAATTACGCCCCTGTTTTTGCTGCAGAAGTGTAATTACGCCCCTGTTTTTGCTGCAGAAGTGCAATTACGCCCTTGTTTTTGCTGCAGAAGTGCAATTACGCCCCTGTTTTGCTGCAAAGGTGCAACTACGCCCTCCTGAACACTCAAAATTCCCTCCATTTGGATTCACTTGGCCTTTAAACCTTCATTTCACCATTCCCAACCATTACCTCATCATCCCAAACATTCGTTTTGTCACTTTAAACCTTCACAAATCTCCATTTATCCCTTTTAAACCTCCATCTCATTATTCCAAACTTTCGTTCAACCATTCAAAATCCCCATACATTCTCCACGATTATCCTTAACTCCCTATTCATTCTAATTTCTTCCTAATCCACCAATCATTTCTTACCATTTGCCTCTCCAAGCACCACCCATAGCCAAACCGTCCTAACCTTGTATTACTAAGTGGTTACCTAAATTGACCATAGCGCTTGAACTTGATTATTAGTCTTTAACTTCAAACCCAATCAATTCGCCTCCATCTTGAGGTTAATTCGGTGTTGCAAGTTATCATCCTTGGCCCAATCAATCCATTCCTAGCTTAAGGTGGATTCGGTGCCGTAATCATCCTATTAATCAATCAAAGCTCTAAGGTCACTAAAGGTAATCTCACGTGATCAAGTTTGAGGTCTCTCTCTCACGCCTTCCAGTCCAATCCAATCCAATCCAATCCAATCCAATCAAGTCCAATCCAATCCAATCCAATCTAATCCAATCAAGTCCAATCCAAAGTCCAATCCAATCCAATCCAAATCCAATCCAATCCAATCCAATCCAATCCAATCCAAATCAAATCCAATCCAATCCAATCCAATCCAAATCAAATCAAATACAAATCCAATCCAATCAAATCCAATCCAATTTAAATCCAATCCAATTGATCGAAGTCCAATTAGATCTAATCCACACTCCATCACAATCAAATCATTTGACAAAGGCATTAACCTACTCATCTAGCATTTGCATGCCCGTTCAGACCCGTTCACAAGAAAAGAAGATGGCCGACCTTCAAGCTCAAAATGCCCAATCCAACAATCCTCAAGATCTCAACAACACCTCATCAGATCCCAACAAGGGTACCAACATCTTACATGACCCTCACAATGGTACTTCATCACACTCCAACACTGAGAATCAGAATAACTCGCCACATGGAGAAGAGAGCATGGTTCATCAACCTGAACTCACACTTGAGGAACATTTTAGCAATCTTACCAATGTGCAAATGACCGACCGTTTACTTGCAAAGCATGGGGAAGAAATCTTGGCCCACTTGATTGAGAAGGGTGTTAAACCCCCCTCCAAAGTTGACTTGCCCAAATATAAGGGTGCCCCATCTCACGTACTCCAAGGGTCCCAAAATGCACCCGAAGGTTCATACTTTTCTAATGTTCCTCCAATTGAGGGTTGGCATCAACCTGAATTTGGCAATGCCGTCCTTTATCAGGTTAATTATCCCCCACATGCTTCGACCTCAGCTATAGGTGGATCCCAGGTGCCCGATCCCAATAATCCTTTCATTTATGGCATGCCACAAAACATTCCGCAACCTCCGCCATTAGCATTAACCGCACCCCCTCCTTTGAACCCACCTACAGTCAATATTGGGGGTACTTCCTTTGCTACATCGCTTCCTCCTCCCGGGACCACCAACACACCACCTCAACAGGTTCCCCAACCTACTATCCCGCCTCAAATATCACCACAAGGCGCACCCCAACTGAACATTCCGAGCGGAACCCAACAACTTCCTTTACAAAGTGTGCCCACACAACCCCCGCCGTCTCATCCGCAACAACCTATACCCAATACTTTGACCTCTTCACAACAACCATCCTACCAACCACAAGGCAATCCATCTCAACCGCCTACCCAAACCATATCTCCCTTTCTTGCGTCCCTTTTGCATCCGAAGGTCCAACCACAACATAACATCCCACCTCAGTCCATGCAACACTCGATGCCACAACAACAACCTCCACAACACTACTACCACCATAATCAACAACAATTTCACCAACAACCGTTTTATGCAACCTCCCAACAATCACAACAATATCTTCAATACCAACAGGCCAACACGCAACGTCCCGTCCAAGTCCCTCAGCAACCTATCCCACACCTTCACCAAACAAATTCATATTCCAAGTCCCTCAGCAACCTACCCCACACCTTCACCAAACAAATTCATATGATGTCCCACAACAACAACCTCCATATCAACAAAACCCCCTACCTTATCCTCAAGTCGTGTCATCATCCAATTATCCAAACCCACATTTTAACAATCCAACACCCTTTCAACATGATCCCTCATCTTTCTATCATCCATATCCCTCCAACCCACCACCAGCTAGTTCGGACTTGTTGGAAATCAAAGCTGCCCTTAAGGACCTTCAAGCAGGGGGCACAAAACAATCCTTTAAATTTGAAGATATATGCCCATATCCGTTCGATCCATCCATCTCATTGATCCCATTCCCTAAACACTTCGAGATTCCAAAATTTGACAAGTACAAGGGAGACAAAGACCCTAAGGCCCACTTGCAAGAGTTTTATGCACAATGTCAAGAAGTCATGTATAATGATAACTATCTCTTACGTCTGTTTCCGAGAAGTCTAGCAAGCCACGCTCTAGATTGGTTTATGACTCTTGAAAAGGGGTCTATAAAAACTTTTGCAGAGTTATCAGAACAGTTTGTCTCCTACTTCTCCTTCAATTTGCGGAAGGATACTGACACCTTAGATCTCTTGAAAGAGAAGCAACGAGATGGAGAAACCTTTACCAGCTACCTCCAACGGTGGCGTGCATTAGCCAGTCGAATGAAAAATCCTTTGAAAGAAAAAGACATGGTCACTCTTTTTGTGGAAAATTCACATCCCGACATGGCCCACAATTTTAGACTACACTGTGTCACCACTTTCGCTGAGATAGTGGAAAAGGGACCTATCCTTGAACGTGCCCTTATCGCCAAAGGACACATTAAAATACACAGTCATGACAAAGAACGGTCATTCGGAGATAAATCACGATTTTGGAACAAAAACAAAAATGCAGTGAATGATGGAGTGACAGACACCAAACATGTCCAAGTGGCTAATGCATCCCAAGGGCAACAACAGTCTGTCTGTGTCAATGCCATATACCGCAGGGGGGGGGCGTCCCCCTCCAGTCATAAATTACACCAAACGTCAATAACAATTGGGTGAACCCTTGAGTGTTGTTTAAATTGTTACAAATCAATTATCCATCACATATCCTGTCACCAAACCATTCGATGAGTCCAAACCCAAGCCGGCATGGTTAAAGAAATGAGTATTGTGACTTTCATAAAATCAAGGGACACTCCTTGAATAAGTGTCAGGGTTTAAAAAATTATGTCCAAGATCTCATTGATCGAGGAGATATCAAGGTTGACCCCAGTCAACCTTCGTCGTCCAATGCTCAACTACAAATCTATCAAAATGCCTTCCCCAACCATAGTCAAGGTCCTAGCACTTCCACTAGTCATCCCCAAGATAACAACACCAACAATGTGATCTACGAGAATGTACCCTTCAATTATGAAGGTGTTATTCATTACATCGAGCAGGTGGAACCCCGAGTATCCATGATCCACGTTAAAGCCAAAGACCCACAATGTGCTGTGACTACGCGATGAGCCCGCATCACCATCCCTGCAGCATCCACACCCGTCCAACCCGCTCCTGTAAACTCTCAATATAACATTCTTGATCACCTAAGGAAGACCCCCACTCACATATCCATTTTGGATTTGCTTAGGTCTTCCCCGATACATCAAGAGATCCTCAAAAAAGCCTTGCAGGAAACCCATGTCCCAAACGACATCGACCCCACACAATTCCAAGCTTTGGTGGGACATTTGGCTTTGTCTCACCACCTCCACTTCAGCCAAAATGATATGCCCAACATTGGCATCAATCACAACCGCCCCCTACATATCGAAGTCATAATTGCCCGTCATAAAATAAAAAGGGTCTTGGTAGATAATGGCTCTGCCCTTAATCTATGTACTTTGAAATTCATAAAACAGATAGGGTATTCTCAAGCGGACCTAAGCAACCAGATAATTACAATCAAGGCTTATGACAATGCAGAGAGAAATTCAGAAGGCATCATCAGTCTTCCTATACAAGTGGGACCTGTGCTCCAGTATACTACCTGCCATGTCCTTGATCTGGACTTACCATATAATCTCCTCCTTGGCCGCCCATGGCTCCATGCTATGCAATGTTCCATCCACATACCACCAATGCCTCAAATTCCCAATGAGGAGGTCATTTATGCCGACCCCCAACCATTTGAGTATTGTCAAGCTTTAGAAGCATCTTTCCCCCATTTACATTATTGTCCTGGGGTCGAAATGGGGGCCTCCCACTCGTTATCCTCCAATCCATCATCCTCCAATCCATCATCCTCCACTGTAACAACCGCTCCATCTTCCACTGATCCTACAGTCACAAAAGTTCAGATCATTGACAAAGGGTGTGGCGAGTATGAAATGCATACTGCTCTTAATGTAGCAACCATGCCACCATCGCCACATGAGTATGGTCAACCTCCCCATGCTACCCCAAAGGAGGACAAGACTGTCACCTTCCGTGGCAAAAATATTCCTACCACCACCTTTGTATCTCCAAGTATCAAAACAGATGCGCCAGAAGAAGACATAAGTCAGTGGGTCTACCGTGAAGAGCCCGAACCGAAAACTCCTCTAAAGAAATATTTTCAGGAAAAGTATCCTTGGCCAACAAAGTTCGTGGAGAAACATAACTACCAAGGTAGAGGCCTGGGTAAAGAGGAACAAGGGCGATTGCAACCCATTGACACACAACAGTTACCAAAGAAGGTAGGAATTGGGTATGACAGCAAGCAGAAAAGCCCTACAACGTCATCTAATACTTCCAATAGTATCACTGTGGACGATGGCTCATTGGAAGACATACCTGAGGAGGAGTCCATCATACATGCATACGATGATGTCGATCACACTGATTTATCCTCCATGTTTGAATGCCTATCTGTTTGCACCATCAGCCTATCCCTTCGTCACCCTGAACTCATTGACTGGGACCTACAAAACACCACACCTGTCAGTATGACTACGGACACCTACGTCAACCTTATGGGACTGGGGGAGGATGAACACTCTAGTCGCAAAAATAAAAATCAGAAAAATAAAAAGAGGTCATCTAGTGAAAACCTCCCTGAGGCACTTCCTGACCTAGAAAAAGTAAAAATGAAGGACGCATCTGAAGGCGAAAACCTCGAAGAGGCGCCGAAAGATGGAGATGTTCATCTTCCCCTTATAGAGACTTCGACTACGCGGATCATCTATCGATTGAAGAGGCATGAAGAAGTAAATTTGGGAACTGCTGAAAATCCGAAGATCACTTATGTAGCCAAGTCACTCTCTGAACAAGAATATCCAATCTTTGCGCAGCTACTCCAAGAAGGCATCATCAATTTTGCCTGGTCATATTCAGACATGCCAGGTTTAGACCCTGCTTTAGTAGTTCACCACTTAGATATTCGTCCAGACGCCAAACCCGTCAAGCAAAAACTTTGTAAGATGCATCCGCAAGTTGCGTTGTTAGTAAAGAAAGAGTTGGAGAAGTTACTGGACGCGGGTTTTATCAGACCTATTGACTACTCCAAATGGATCTCCAACATAGTGCTAGTTGCTAAACCAAATGGTGACATTGAGATTACGCACAGATTTTGGGATCTGACAAAAGCTTTGCCCAAAGATATTTCCCTCTTCTAATATTGACATGTTGGTTGATTTACTTGGCGGGACATGGATGTTGTCCCTCACATGGATAGCTTCTTTAGTTAACCGGTCAGGAATTACTGAGGAACTAGCACAAAACTGCCTTCACAACTCCTTGGGGCACCTTCTGCTACAACGTTATGCCTTTCGGTCTCAAAAACACAGGGGCAACATATCAGAGAGCTATGACCATTA